>JASUDE010000607.1:0-25896 GCA_034509685.1 Colletotrichum cereale | reverse complement strand
GGTGGGCCTGATCAGGGTTGGCTTGTGGGTATCGCAGATGTGATCCTGGCCGCGATGTTCAGCAAGGCCTCATATGGGCCCAGCCCGTTACACCTATACTAAAGAATAATATAAAGTACAATAAGATATAGCGCTTAGATCTTAATATAACTTAGTATATAGTAATAACGCTACTAACTATAATAGTAAAGATATAGTATACTAAGGAAACGTAATAGTTTACCTAAAAGCCTTATAGGCTAGTTACTTAGAACCTTATAATAAAGACCTCTCTAAAGATAATAAGGAAGAAACTATATTCTAGAGATTAAGTAGTAAGAATAATTAGTATAGTTAAGATAACTATAGATATTATAGAAATTACTATAGAAACTATAGAGGATACTAATCCTATAATAACTACTAGAAAGAAGACTACTAAGATAATACTAAACGTTATATAAAAGATTAATAACCCTAGCAGGAAGTTAAGTAAGGAGGTAGATAGAGATAACGTATACGTTATACCTAAAAAATTAATAGGTGTAATAACGTATAATTTATATAGGAAAATAATAAAAACGCTTAGATTTATATTAATAAACTTATAGATAATAGGTATATCCTTAAAGGCACTAAAGAAGTCCCCTTATATAAAATAAAGAGTATAAACTTTATTACCCCTTCGTTAGAGTAAGAGGCGCTATTACCTAAAGAATAAAAGGAGGTTATTAAACCTAGTAATAACTATACCTTATTATAAAGTAAGGTTAAAAAGTACCTTACTTAAACGCTTTTAGATAATAACTTTTTAGCTATAATAATAACGCCTTCTATACTATTAGTTTCCTTAGAGGACTTAGTTATAAAACCTAATAGAGGAATAAACTAATATAATAATACTATAAATTTTACCTTTTAACTAAAAGAAGTCTTTAAATTAGTTATTAAACCTAATAAGAAACGTAGACGCTATAAGCGTACCTATCTTTAGATTAAAGTATATACTAATAAGAACTTAGAAGACTACTCTGTTTATATTAATATAGGAGTATTAGTTATCTTAGTAGAGTAAGAATAAGTAAAGAAGTTTACTAAGAATCTAAGATTTTTACTTATAAAGCTATAAAAAGTAAGCGTAGTTAAGTTATCTTTTACGCTTTTAGAAAACGTTACTTTTAATATATATATTATTAGTATAGTAAAAGGTATAAAAGTAAAGGTTTATACTATAATAATAGCTAGAGTTATAGAGAAACTCTTAGCCTAATTACTTCTAGGAATACTATTTTATAATAACTATAGTATAGTAGTAGATTTTAATAAGAAGTAAGTAAAGCTCTAATCTTCCTATAATATAATAATCCCTACTATAGTTAAATACTACTACCTAGTGTTATAATAGATTACTTCTTAGTTTATAGTAACTATTAAGCTAGGAGAACTTAAGTATCTCCTTATAAACTTTATTAACCTCTTAAAGAGATCTATAGAAGATAGGAAGTAGTAACTATACTATATATACTCTAAATATATATATATCTTTAACGCTATTACTAATTTAAAAACCCTAAAAGTTATACTAGTATATAATAATATAGTAGAACTAATAACTATTAAGAAAGGTATAAAAGTAGTATAAATTGCTTTAAACTAAGGTAAAAAGACTACCTAAGTAATTAGTAAAGATATACTAAATACTATTACTTATAGTAATTTAGTAAATTTCCTTAACGTTACTAATAAATTCCTAGATACTATAGGAGAGTTTACTATAGGAGTAAATAACACTAAAAAAACCCTATAGGATATATTAATACTAAAGGAAATACTAAAATATAGTATAATAAAGCCTAAGATATATCTAGTAATAGTTAATAAATATAGCGTAAAGATCTATATAAATAATAAGGAGTTTACTAGTAAGATAAAGGTAGTACTTAATAGATACTATATCTACTATAATAGAGGGATAGTACCTATTTCTAACAAAGACTATATAAACATTAACCTTATTAAGGGATAGTAAAACTAAAGGTAGAATATTTAGGTCTTCCTATTAGGCCTTAAGGATATAGAGTTCCTTAACGCCTATTAGGATAAATAATATAAGTTAGAGAAGATTAGTTAGTAATAAGGCTTTACCTCTATTATATACCTCCTCTTTATTATATAGAAATACTATATAAATAGGAAAAAGGATAAAGGCTAAATAGTTATAAATATATAACCTCTTAATAAGTAGGTAAGTTTAGACGTTTACCTTCTTCTAAACTAAGATAAAATTATAAGCTGTTTAAGAGGTAAGAAACGTATAATAATATTTAACGCTACTAGGTTCTTCTACTAGCTTAGTATATATTCTAAGCATTAGGATAGAATAGTAATAATTAGTCCCTATAGGCTTAAGTATTTTAATATTACTATTATAGGATTTAAGAATTCCCTAGCGTACGCTTAGCGCTTTATAAACTAACTATTCTTTAAGTATTAATACTTTATTTATATATATATTAATAATATTATAATCTTTAGTAACTCTAATAAAAAGTACCTTTAGTATATAGAGATAATTCTAAATATCCTTAATAAATACTAAATCTATATTAATATAAAAAAGCCTTTTACTAGCTTCCTTAGTATAAAGCTTCTTAGTTATATTATAGATAGTAAGGGTATCTATAAGATAGATAATTATATTTATATATTTAAAAAGCTAGTTTTCCTATATAGCCTATATAACCTTAAGATATATCTTAGGATAGGTAGCTAGCTTTATATAGGGTTACCTTAGTTTAACGTAATTATATTACCCCTTTAGTAGAAAAAGATAAAATTAGTAGCCTAACTAAGATAAAATAAAGTTATTAAGCTAAGTACTACGCGCTAAGTAAAGGTAAAAATTATTATAAAAGAGATATTTAACCCTTTACCTAAGGAGATTAATATATAAAACGCACTATAGGAGAAACTTTATAACTAAGTAATATAATATTACTATAACCCTAAGAAACTACTATTCTTTAAGATTAATATATATATTAGTAGATTTAGTCTTATAGTTTTCTAGTTAGATTATAACTAAAATAGTAAAAATATACTTAGTATTAACGTAAAGATAAAACACGTTAAACCTATCCTTTTTTTTTCCTAATTTATAATAGTAATAAAGAAACGTTTTAGCGCTATAGAAGCTAAAATTATAGCTATTATATAGGCTATAAAGAAGCTTAGAAAACTAGTGTAATCTAACTACTAAGAAGTTAATATTCTTATAGACTATATAGTAGCTAAAAGAATTATTACGTATACGTTACTAAAAACCCTTAACTTAAATAAGGTAAATCTTAAGCTTATAAATACTACTAACTACCTCTCTTAGTACCCCCTAAAGAATTTTTATATATTAGGTAAGCTAAACGTTATACCTAATATACTTTCCTACCTACTAGTTATAAGACCTAACCTATCTAAGTATTTCCCTTATAAGGATAAACTTATAGATATTAATAATAATAATAACGTAGAAGTAGTAGCTATAGTATACTATATAAGTAATAAACCCCTAGAACTTAAGAAAGCTACTATAACTATAGTGTAAGTTAATAATAAGTTTATATAGGAAATTATTAAAAGATACTAAAGTAATAAGAAGCTAAGGAATCTAAAGAATTAGATTTAGTAAATATAGGTAGATAGACGTAAGTATATAACTCTAGATAAAGTAAAAAGAGATTAATAACTACCTTAAGAAAAATAATAATAACCCTAAGTAGCTATCCTCCTATAGGAAATTAATAACTATAGACTAATATTTTATATATCTATAGATAAAATAAGGAGACTCTATATCCTAAAGCCTTTAGTAGGAAGGGTTTTTACTCTTACTTATAATAAGAAGTTTTACTTTAGGTATAAGAGAATACTTATAAAACTTTAGAACTTCTATATCTATAGGAAGGTAAAGCTTATTAAAACGTATATTACCTATTACCTAGCGTACTAAGGTAACTAAACGGATTACTAAAAACCTATTAAATCTCTCTAACCTATTATAACGCTTAGTATTCTATATTACACTATATTTATAGATTTTATTACTAATATACTAGAAGTTTTAACTTAAAATAGTTTCTAGGTATTACCTAACTTTAACGTGTTTAACTACTTTTACACTATAACGTATAAGTTTAGTAAAAAAGTTCTACTTATCTTAAGTTACACTAAGTATAAAGCTTACTAGTAGGCCTAAGTACTTCTTTAAATACTTATATTATATAACTAAGGCCTACTAAACGCTATTATTAGCAATTATAACCTAAAGTTTATCTTAGTAGTCTAAGTAGGGATCTTTAAAGCCCTAAAAGTAAGATTACTTATTTCTACTACATATTACCTCTAGACTAATAGGTAAAGTAAGAGAATAAACTAAATAGTTAAGATTACTATTTATTTCTATATATATACTAACCCTAACATACTATAGATTAATATCTTACTATCCCTCTAATACTCTCTTAATAACTTACTTACTATAATAATAGGCTAATTACTAAATAAACTAATACTAAGGTTTTACTTTAGAACTATATTAGAGTACGTTAGTAAGGAGGGGATCCTATTAGAATTAATTAACGTATTATATAATACTTACTAAGTAGAAGTATAGACTTTTATTAATATAGTAAGAGTAATAAGAAAGAAGTAATATAACTAATACTATTACTTAGTAAACTTTACTATAGGTAATAAGGTATTTTTCTACCTTAGTAAAGGATATTTACTACCTAGAAAACCTAAGAGGAAGTAGTCTTTATAGCGTACTAGACCTTTCTATATTACTTAAGTAGTTAGGCTTAGCGCCTATAAACTTAACTTACTAGCCTACTAGAGAGTTTACTTAGTAGTATTAATAATATAGTTATAAAAAGCGCTAGAAAAAAAAGACCTATTTAGTTATAAAGAGTTCTCTTCTAAACTAGTAAAAGTTAATAGAATAAAGAAATATAAAGTTAAGAGAATTATAAATTATAAGGTAACCTAAAAGAAAGCCTAGCTATTAGTTAAGTATCTCGTTAAGTAGAAAGGGTACTTACTAGCTTCTAATATATAGAAACCTTATAAGAATCTTAAGCCTAACGCTAGTAACCTTATTAAGACTTATAAAGAAGAATAACTAATTAATTAGGCTACTAAGTATATAAAGAAGTAAAGATAAAAACTAGCTTTAGCTAACTTCCTTTAGACCTTACTATAGACGTTTATAGACGATTTATAAAGTATTATAAACGCCCTAAGGAATTCTATAGTCCCTAATTTAGTTTTAATAATAATAAAGTATTTATTCTCTTAATAAAGGTAATAATAACTTATAGAAAGGCTTTTAGCCTGTTTTTCTTTATTAAGATATATAGTTTTTATAATAGTTTTTACTAAAATAACTATATTTATTTTTCTTTTTAAAAGGAGGAAGAAGCGCCTACCTATAATAAGTAGTTATACCTTCCTTACCTTTAATAGCTAGTAGCTAGAAAAGGGTATATTAACTTACCTACTTACTAACCCTTTATTTTTCCTTTTTTATATACTATTTATTATAAACGTTAACTTTATAATTTCTTTACTTTTTACTACCTTCTAATACTTCTATTTACTACTTTCCTCTTACCTATTATAAAGTAATATAATAAGACTTATACTCCCTTTTAGTATACTTTACTAAGAACTATATAGTAAGCTACTATAGTAAATCCCTAGCGCTTTTCGCCTATTCCTAATAATCCTATAAACTAAGATAAAGTTAACTTTAACCCCTTTATTAATAATAAGACTACTAAGGCTACTAACTAAACCTAAACCTAGTAGTTATTACACCCCCTAAAGTCTACTTTTAAATTAGTTAATATCCCTACTACCTAGGGAACCTCTTCTACTAAAAGCTAATACTATATTAATAACTATAATACTATAGACACTATAGTTATTAATACTAATAAGGTAAACACTAGCTATAATAAAGACTTTAGTAATAACTCTAAGTTATTTATCTCTTCTACTAATACTAACCTCTATAATATACCTTATAAAATGGAGGAAGACGCTAAAGAAACCTTATAATAAATTAAGAACTATAAGGCTAAGCTAAAGTATAAGAAATATATAAAGCGTTACGCGTTTAAGGTTACTTACTATAAAATAGTTAATAAGTATATCTATACTATAGGTAGTAGTTTTAATAGTACTACTCTTACTAAGATCTATAGTAACGTAAAGACTAAGGCCTATATTACGCTAGGTATACTAACTAACCTAGTAACCCTAAAGAAAAATATAGGTAAGACTATTAAGAAGAATACTTCTAAAACTACTAATAAGAAGAAGTTTAGTATCCCTAGTTACACTAAGGCTATTAAGCGCTTTAAAGAGGTAGTTAAAGACTATACTAATAACACCTTTATCTATAAGATTTATATTTAGCTAAAGGATTTCTATAACTATTATAAGAATAGTATTACTAACTAGTATACTTCCCTCTTATTTAATATATACTTCTACTAAATAGTTACTACCCCTATAAAGAATATACTTTCTAAGTATAAAAAGAATAAGCTTTAGTTTAGTAACTTTCCCTTCTATATAGTATTAATTAGCTCTACCTTTATATACTAGGTAGGATAAAGTAACTCTAAGGTTATAAGTACTTTTTTACTACTTTAGTAATTAGACTTAATTTCTATTTTAGAGATTATATATACGTATAATACCTAAAGCTTAACTATTCTCCTTAATATAATTTAAGACTATATTACTAATCTAAACATAAAGGTTAATAACTATATTACTAAAGCTAATATTACCTATAAAATTACTAATATAGTAGTAGCTACTACTAAGTCTTATAAGCTAGTTATTAAGAAGCACTCTAATAGTATTTACTAGATTACTAAGAATCTATATAAGAAGGCTAAGAAATCTAAGTATCTAAAGGCCCTTATTAACAGCCTTAACTATTAACTTTAGAAGCTAACTTAGAAGGTTACCCTACTTAATAAGAAGGCTAATAACCTTAATACCCTTAATAAGTTTAAAGGTAATAAGTTTAAGGCCTTAGTTAATAAGGTTACTAGTATAGAGGAGAAACTCTTTAATACTATTAGAGATGCTTATATACTTATACTAGCTTCTTAATCTACTTACGCCCTATTAGTTATAATTCCCTAGCGTACCGCTAAGTATATACGCTAACCTAACTTACTAGCTACTTTAGCTTAAGGTAGTAGTAAGAAGTATTATACTATAGGAATTAATTTTAGAAATAATAAGTAAAAGAGGAATATATAAGATATAAGAGAAAGGCAGTAGATAATATAGTAGATTAATAGTAACTTTCTTTTTTATATTTTAGTATACTTAGGATAAGTGTTTCTTTTAAAAGGGGGTACTTATTATAGAATAAAGTAGATAGATAGGCTAGAGGAGGACATCTCTATAGGTATATATATATTTATATACCTATAAAGTATATAATCCTTTATACTATTAACCTCTTTTAGTAGGAAGGTTAACTATAATAATACCTTACTTTAGAGACCTATCTTTTATTTTATAACCTCTATTTAGTTTCCTTATTATTATTTATTTCTATTATTCTTTACCTTTACACTACGTTACTTTATAAGACGCTAGTATAATACTCTACTACTATTACAGCCTAACTATTCCTATTAGATTTAGAACGGCTGCTAGGAGGGCTGTATTATTTCTAATAAGGTCTTCCTAAGTAAAGATATTATTTATACCTATCTAAAGGCTAGTTTTAGTAGGTAGAGGTGTCTTTAGGTTAGCTTATAGAGGCTATAGAGGGTTTTAGACTAAAGTGTTAGTAATATTAATATAGCTAGCTTATTCTTAATAAAACTTACTTATAGTAACTATCTTTAGTAATAGGATTAATAAAGTTACTTCTATTATAAATAGAGAGCCTTTTTTATAAAGCTTCTCTATTTTTACTTTACTAAAAGTATTATTATATAATATAAATTTTACTATTATCTTTAGTAGTTATTTTTATATTAACTATATTCATAATAATATTTATAGATTTAATTAACTTCTTAGTTATAATAAACTTAATATATTACTATTAAGCTTAAGTTTGTTTAGATAGGGAAAAGGTAAAGTCTATAAGAAATACTTCCTTAATAATATTTTTAGTAGATATAAAACTAAAGGAAAGAAATAAAAAGGAATAAAGAAACGTAATTTCTATCTTTAATTATCCCTTTTAAAGGTAAGGAAATAGAGATAACTTATAAAGAAAAAGGTATAAAATATAGTTATATAGAAGGTAAAAAAGGTAAAGTTAGTAAATACGTAAATTAATAAAAGAAGAATCTACCTACTTCCTCTTACTTTCTTCTATATAGTATATTTACTTTTACTTTTCTACTAATATTACCAATCTACTAATAATATCCCCCCTTTTTATTTTTATTTTTATTATTATTTAACCTATTTAGTTAAATACTTTTCTTATTTCTTTATCTTATAAAGATTCTCTTTTTATAAATAAAGAAGAAAAAAAAGAAAAAAAAACTCTTCTTACCTAAAGCTCTCTTTATTAATAGTATAGATCTAAGAATTACTACCTATAACTATAGCTAACTATAGCTTCTTAATTAATAGTATTAAAAACACTAATTAACTTTATCCTTATAACCTACTTATAAAGTAAATCCTCTAGCTACTTAGGGCTAATACTAAACCTATACCTTTAAAGAAGGTAAATAACTTACCTTTATATATATCTCTTATAAATAATTAACTTTAGGTATATCTATATAGTCTTTTTTTTTTCTTCTTCTAACTATTATTAACTTTAGCTATAAGCTACTACTTTACTAGTCTAAATACTTCCTAATATCTTTTAAAATAAGTACATTAAGGTTACGTTTATTCTTTAGATATAGCTAGATAAATCGCTTAGTATTATATAATTAAACCTCTAGCTTAAATACCTTAGCCTAAAAGACTATAGTTATATATATTTAAGAACTAAAAGTTAAGGTAACCTTTATTAATAAGTCTTTATTTATTACTTTATAACTACTATTTAAAGTATATAAATAGCTAAGGTATTTAAACGTATTACTACTATATATAGCTTCTTTATCTAAGCCTATAAAGGTTATAATACTATACCTTATAGCTATTATAAAGAGTATATATATATAACTAGGAATAAAAAGACTAATATTTAGGTCTATAAGCTATATTTTAAGTGTATATCCTTCTTAGGGACTCCTTATACTAATTACTTTTACTATAAAACCTAAAGCTTTTACTCTTATAATAATAAGAGTATTTACTAGCGTTATAGTTATAGTATTAAGAAGAAGGGAAAAAAGAGAAAAAGTAGTAAGTTTAATAGACTCCTTATTCCTAACTCTAGAATCCTAATAACTATAGGCGTAAGTATAATTAACTAATTTAACTTCTAGTAGTTTTTTAAATAGAAGCACCTAGCCTAAGCTATAGAGTTTAAGCCTAGCGTATCGTTTTACTACACTTATTACCTATTTACTTTTTAATAGCTAATATACTTTACTATTAAGTAGGTTATATCCTCCTTAGGACTTTAATTAGTTAAAAAGATATAAAATAGAGAAATAAAACTTTAGAATTAAGATTCTTTTACTCTTAAAGTAAATAATAAAAGAAATTATAAAAGTAATATAAAGATAAATCTAAGAATAAGTTAAAGGAAAGGGTTTTATAGATAAATAGTCTTTAATAAAAGGAATTATATATCTTTTAGTTTTTCTATTTCTATATAGTTTTTATCTTTCTTTATGCTTATACTAGGTATTACTACTTCTAAAGTCTATTGTTTTACCTTTTTATATGTTACTTTAAGGTCTACTAAATACTACCTAAACCTTATAATAATAGCTTAAAAGGACTTATCTCTATTCTTTTCCCTAGGTAATAAGGGTTCCTCTACCTCTTTATCTTTAATATCGTCTTCTTTAAGTTATTTTTATCTAAACGTAGGGAAGACTTTTATAATATTTTATTCTAAATTAGATCTAAGAATCTCTAGATTAATAGGTTTCTAATACCTATTAGGTACTTTAATAAATTTTTATAGTTGGTTACTACTAAATGTTTTCCTAATAACTTTATCTTTAGATAATATTACTAAATAGTAAATAGTATATTAAAGGCTTAAAATAAAATCTTAAATAGTCCTTACTATTAGTAGTTAAGCTCTATAATTATAGACTTATTAATTAACCCTTTAACGTTAAACACTAAGACTAAGTCTCCTATTTTAAGTTACTTTTCTTACTAAGTGTAGGTATATCTCTTATTATAATATTTTATAGCCTTTTAATGTTATATTACTATAGCTTTCTAGGCTTTATTATAATCCTTATTAAGCTAAAGAAAGGCTTATAGTCTTATTTAGACCTCCTTTTCTCTTATTATAACTAAAGCCTAGTCTAAAACCTACTATATAGGTATAAAGGTCTTAATTAGGGTAATAGCTTTATATCTATATATTAAGTAGAAAAAGCTAAAGCTAGTAGGGAAATAAATATTACTTTAATTTATAAATAGGGTAGTAGAGAGATATAACTAGAGATTAAGTTATATACTTTTAATAAAAGTTAGAAGCGTATAGGTAATAAGTTAATATCCTGTTTCTATAGCTTTATTAGCTTTAGAGTTATAGGCTAATATAACTCTCTTATTTATACTATATTTTTTATTAAATTAGATTATATACTCCTTATTTTTAGGTCTTCTATTAATAATTAATTCCTTATATAGACTATAGTAGTAGATAATCTCTTTCTATATAAATTTAGTAATACCTTTTAAATTAGCTTTCTTTAGCTATTAGGCTTCTAGCTAACCTATTATTAGGTCTCTTAGCTTAACTAAGTAGTATTTATTAACGTGTTATATATCTAGAGATACTTATATAAATAGTAGACCTTTAGAAGTAGTATAAGTTCTCTTATTATTAACTTACTATCCTTATTATAGTTAATAGTTAGGGTAGGATTTAACTACTTCTACTACTTTAGTATGTATTTTATTTTAGATATAACGGTTTATAAGCCTCTTTACTATAGCTTCTTTACTATAATAGCTACTTTTAGTATAGGTATTTATAATAAGGTAATAGCGTTATTTATAGTTATTAACTACTTATTATAGTGTTAGTTTTATTACTATTAGCTATATAAAAAGTAACTAGTTTTATAAAATATAGTTTAAAGCCTTACCTTTAAATTATTAGTATTAGGTAGTATAAACTTCTAGTAGTTATTATTATATTAATAAGTATTATATAATCTACTTAGACTTTATTAAATAGGTCTATAAATCGTTTAAAATAGTAAAAGGTATTATTAGGAGGTAATTAAGGGAGTTATTATTATTTATATAAACCTCTTTTATTCTTTTACTATTACTATATAACTATACTTCCTTAAAGAAAGATCTACTCTTTATATTAGTAAAGAAGATCTATAAATTAATATAGTTATTAATTTTTTTTTCTACTTCTTTATGTAAAGTATTTAAAGGTTCTTATAGCTTTTATAATAATCTATTTACTATAGTATTCTAAAATCCCCTAATATAGTAGACTTTAAAGTTAAATATATAGATCTAAGTAATCTATTAAATAACTAGGGTACTAAGAAGGTTAGTAGTAGCACTATTAAGTTACACTACTAGCGTTTAGGTATTAGTCTCTAAGATAAAGTATTAGCTGTATAGGTAGTTATAGTAGCGTTTTAAAGCCTTTAGGACTTTATAAAGTTCCTTTTTCCTAGCGTTATAGTTAAGCTTTATACTAGCCTATATCTTACTCTTAAACCTTATAACTACTTACTTATTACTAATAAATTAACTTAGTACTTCTCTTTATCCTCTACTACTTATATCTACTATAAGGTAAATAGTACTACCTTTAGGACTATAGTTAATTAAGATAAGTATAGAAGCTATAGTTAGCTTAGATTTAAGAATATCTATTATAGCTTACTATTTTAACTTCTATATAAAATAGGTATTCTTTTATAATAATATTATAAGGGGGTATATAATTATTAAAAAGTCCTTAACCTATATTTAATAGAAGGATGTAATACTTAAGAAGGACCTAAGATTAGTAATATCTTTATAAGTAAGCTATTTATAGATCTTAATTATCTTCTTTTAGTTAGGGTGACGTCTAGATATTCTATAAATATAGCTAATAATTATTACTATAGTTTAGGCCTATTTAGACTTAACTATTACGACTATATAACCTATAAGCTTTAGGTTTACTAAGACCTTATTAATATTAATTAAATACTTAAAAATAAATCTATAAATACTAAGATAAGTTAAAAGCTTTATATTATTATATATAGAAGTAGGTCTCTAAATTATAATATTATTAAGGAAGGCTTTATAATATATTAGAATAAAGTTATAGAGGATCTAAAGTATAATATATATAAATTAAGTAATTAGGTTTATAGCTTCTTAAGGTAAAGTATAGTATTAAAAAAGGCTAAAAAGGGTAGTAAAAGTTATTATATCTTTACTTATTATAGCTAAAAAGACTTAGTTATATCTAGAGAAAATATTAATTAGTAATAGTAGTTTATATATTATAAAATCCTTAGTAAAGTTATCTATTATTAGTAGTAATATAGTATCTTATAGCGTTACCTTATTAACCTTTATTACTAAATTAATAAAGTATATCTTACTATCCTTTTTCCTAACTAAAAAGAAAGAGTTATAATAAGTAGTATAACTTTACTTAAGTGTACTACGTTTAAGTTAATCCTTTAAGATCTTAATAACCTCCTCCTCTAAAGCTTATAGAATAGAAATACTTTTTAATTACTAAGCCTTATAAGGAATAGTCTTTATAACTTATAGAGGGGTAATAGAGGAATATATTTAACTATAATAGGAGAATTCTTAGGCTAATACCTTCTTATACGCTATTAAAATAGCACTTAAGAGTTTTTTTTCTTATAGTAGTAGGTAGTTTACTATAGCTAGAATAGCTTTTAGTTAAATTTTTATTAATTAAGACCTCTTTTTAATATTTAAAAACTTTAGTGTAATTAGGTTTATAAATAGACTATTAAGATTAGGTTATAAGTTCTTTTTTACTTTCTTTTAGGCTTTTAGCTTCTACTTTAGGTTACCTTTAGGTATTAATCTATCTAATAGTACGTTATCTACTAAAATAATCTTTTTATCTTTAGTTTTATATATTATATAGACTTCTTCTATTAGTTAGTTATTATTAGGCTTAGCCTATAAATTAAGTAAGGATAAAAAGGGTGTAGTTAGTAAGTCTTATTACTAAAAGAGATAGTTAATATAGGAAACTATTTTAAGGCCTTTATTATAAGGGGTTTTACTTCTTTATTTCTATTTCTTTTTTAATTTCTTCTTCTTATTAGGTTTATAAATATAAAATTAAGAGTTAGGAGAATAACTATTATAGGATTCTATATATTTTATAGCCTTTAAAGTTGTCTTATAGATTTATTATAGGTTTAGTTATACTATAGCTTTAACTATTACTTCTAAGACGTTATTAAAGACTTCCTTATACTTATTAAATACTACTATAACCTTTTTATTATTCTTAAGCTAGTTTATAATATTATTAGGTATTAGTAGTGTAGCGTTAATATAGTTTAATTATATTATTAATATATTATTTTATATCCTTATACTATTTAAGGTTATATTAAGCTTTTCTTCTTCTTTAATAGTATTAATACTTCTTAGAAAGACTAGGCTACCTATTATATTAGGATTTATAATAAAGGCTACTATTTCCCCTCCTTTATAAGAAGTAATCTAGACTATTAAACGCTAAGGAAATAATTTATATTAGTAATAAAGTCTAAAAACCTAGTAGTTAAACCTTTAGTATAGAATAATAAGGGAATATAGATCTTAGTATTTATAGACTAATAAGCCTTATAATTTAGTTTTAAAAATACTCTAAAGATATATAAGTCTTTAAGATAAAGGGTATACTAAGGATAAGGTCTTTATTATATATATCTTTTAGGAAAATAAAAAAGCTAATATTATTAATATAGCTATCCCTTAGGTAGACGTTATCTATAATTACGCCTAAGAATTAAATATAGTAGGTCTAGTTAGTAATACCTTTAATCCTTAGGTTAGTCTTAACTATATTATCCTATAGGCCTACTTAGTAGATAAATAATTTACTTATAAGATTAATTACTAAACTACTATTAAGAATTCCCCTTACTAAAATATTATAGGAGTTACGTAGTGTAATAGTAAGCTACTAATAGGTTACTATAAAGTTATATACTATAATACATTAAGATATAGTAGTAAAAGCTTATTCTAAATAGGGGTTAATAGTATTTATTTCTTTAAAGACTATATTAATTAAATTAACTCTAAAGTCTATAGATTAGGTCTATAAATGTTTTAAAGTATTACTTATTATAAGTTATAACGTTATAAGGTTAAGTAAGAAACCCTTAGATTAGTTTTATTATTTTATATATCCTTAAATAGCTTTATTTTAGTTCCCTACTTTATTAAAATACTATAGAAGGTGTTTATCTACTATAATAAAAACATTATAAGCTTCTTTTATAAGCCTAGCTTTATAGTCTATTATAGTTACTTTAGCTTACTAATAAACTATATTATTATATTTAGGCTAAGCCTATTAAAAGAACTCTTTAGGTATTAAAATCTTATTATTTATTTGCTTATATATAATCTCTTATATAAGGGTTTAGCTTCCTTATATACTAAAGCTTTTAAAAGGAGAATAAGAGTCTAAAGGCTTCTCTATTTTTAAAGTTATTACTATATTAAGGACTTCTTCTTACTAGTCTTTATTATCTTCTACCTCTATTACTCTATTAGTAGTATTTAGTTAAGGTTACTAAATATTTAGTAAGTTAATTAGGCGTACTTTATATTAGAAGTAAATACTATAAAGCTTACATTAATAATTAGAGGTCTTAATATGCTTTACTATATAGATATCTTTAGTATACTTTTATAAAGTAGTAATATAAAAGGAATCTAAATAGTCTTTTATAAAGGTAACCTCCTTAACTAGAGTATAATTTACAGACCTATCCTATAGTAATCTAGTAGTAGCATAAGACTTATACCTCCTAATATTACTTTTTAGTTTAGGCTAAAGGTTATAATATATAATATAGGTTACGTTAATAATAAATTTAAATAATTCCTTATAGGTAAGGATATAATAGAAGATTATCTTACTATTAGGCTATATCTTCTACTAGCCTTTATTAATAATACTAACCTTAACTATAACTTTAGGATCTTTAACGCTACTAATAAACTAGTAGGGAGCGTTATAATAGTAAATATTATAGGTAATATAGTAGTAGGCCTTATTATATCTAGAAATAATATATACTATAGATTTATAAAACCATTAGGTACTATTAGTATAAAAGGGATTATAGTATTATTATTATACACCTTAGTAGTTTTAGTAGCTACTATAACCTCTTTTACGTCTATACCTATTTCCTCTTTTATAATAATAACCTCCTCTATAACTATAGTTATTATTACTATAGGTTTAAGAATATCCTTATTATTAATACCCTTTTATTATAAGGTTAAGGTTTCTAATATTAAGAGTTATAAAGCTATTAGGCTAGGTAATCTAATTAACTAGTACCTAAAACTTTACCTAAACTCCTACCTTATTAACTAAAAGGTTTTAGAAGTTATTTATAAGCGCGTCTATAGTAGAGGTAATAGCTTAACTAATAGCAGTATTTACTTAGCTATTTAACGTCTTAGTAGCTAGGCTTATTTTATTAACTTATAGTAGTAGCGTAATAGGCTTTAATTTAACTTACCTAGTTAACTATTAGAAGGTAAGCTAATTCTTAGACTATTAAACTAGCGTATCTTTAATATACGTCTAGCTTTTCTTAAGCACTTTAGTTACTTTATAGCTAAAGGTCTTAGTAATAGCCTATATAGCTTACTATAAAAAATAGTAAAAGATAATACGTATAAGTTCTAAATTAGCTAGCGTAGTGTTACTATAAGCCTTAGCTTTATATTATAGTATTTAAATTATTAATAGAAGGGTTATTATACCGCTAGGATTATTATCTTTAATATAAAGACTATTAATAAGGTTTTATAACTCTTTATTAGGGTTTTAATAAGTCTTTAGGTCTACTAATCTAAAGACCTTTATTAATTAAGCCTTAGTAGTATCCTAAGAGACTTATTCTATAGTATAGGATTCTATAGCCTTAGTAAAGTTAGGGGTGCTATATATATAAACTTCTTTAATCTTATTAGCTACGCTTTTCTAAAAGAGAAACGCTATATTATTATATTTATCTAAGAAGTTAGATATATTATTACCTTTAAACTTAGGAGCTCCTATAGAGTAAGGGGTTTTAGGCGTAATAGTTAGTTACTTATTAATTAACTAGGTTAGTTAGAGGTAATTAGTAATAGTTATTATATGCTTTATAAGGGTATCTATACTATTAGTAGTTATAGGTATAGACTTAGGAGAAGAACTTTACTTTAGAAGACTTTATATACCTCTATTATTAACCTCCTTTAGGTTAAAAGCTTTTTACTATATTATATTAAAGCTTATACCTATAAAAGGACTAAATATAATATTCTTACCTTTTAAGAAGTTATCCTCTAAGTTAGAGTTAATATAAAAGGGGTTAGATATTTTAGATTATATCTAAGAAAGGTTTAAATAGTATAGGAAATATAGTATAATTATTATTTCTTATTAATAGTAATTAGCTACTAGTTTATAGCTTATTACTAAATAATAACTCTATCCTTCTTATATAATAAGTTAAGTAGACGTTTTTTAGTCCTTAGCGTATAGTAGCTATATAACTCCTTATTACTTTTAGTAGCTATCTTATGTATCTGTTTTACTTTATTAATATCTCTTCTTATTTCCTTACTCTTATTATTATTTATTAGTTTTAACCTAACTAGTGCCCTTACTACACTTATTAGCTTAGTAGGACTACTATTATTTCTTATTTATATTAGTATGTTTTAAATCTAAAAGTCTCTTACCTAACTAAGGGGTCTCCTTTAGTTTTTAATAAAATATATGTATATAAGGGATAAAAGGATATAGGAATAAGTAATACTTATCTAGGCTAGCTGTTCTTAACTCTTTAAAGGAAGTCTTTAGGGTCTCTAGTATTCCTACCTTAAGATACTTTAGTTCCTAGCGATATTCTTATAGCGTATCTACTTAAAGGTGCTAATAACTTCTTTAGGTTCTTCTTTAGGAATCGTTATAGGTAGTCTTACTATATATACTAAATAGGTTAGTTAGTAGGTAATATGTAACCTAGTTAAGTAGAGAGAGAAATACTTTAGTAGAATATATAAAGCTAATAAAGGGATTTATAGACCTAATTCTTTATAGTATAATAGTATATAGCCTTTATACTACTCTATTAAGACTTATAAGTTATATAAAATTAGTACTTATAGTTACTAAATTTTATCCTAATATTTATAATAAAGGTAATACGTTTTATATTATATTATTTATTAATCTATATAAGCTATATAGAAGGGTTAGACTACTCTCTAGAGGATAAATCTCTACTATTTTAAAGGATAAAATCTGCCTCTAGGTATTATTAAGAAAGCGCTAGGCCTACTAGCTAAAAAGGCTAAAGGAAAAGTATAAAAACTACACCTACCTCTAATAAACTCTAATTATAGTAAAGCGTATACTAATTAATAGGTCTTTTAATTCTTAGACTTAATCTAAAGAGAAAATCTAAAAAGATAAAGTATTAATAGAGAAATTATAAAAATACTAATATATATAAAAAGAATAAGCTTATAGTAATAACTATATATTAGCTATCTATATGTTTACTATCTCTATAACGACTATAAGGCCCTTCTACTTATAGACTCTGTTTTTACCCTACTGTTTTAAGCCTTAACGTAAGACTACTTTACCCTATTATAATATTTATATTAGTAGCTTTTACTATAGTAAATACGTTTATTTATAATAATAATAGGCTTTACTAAAAGATTTACTAAAGCTTTATAAACTAAAGCTTTAGGCGTAGTAAAGTTACTATTTCTATACACTTAAGAGCTTTATATATATTATCCTACTTAGTTAACTATACTTTAGTTTTTTTCTTTATTATAAGTTGTTTTTATATAGCCTTTTTATAAACCTTTTTATATTTACTACTAGCTATTACGCTTTTCTTATATTAGTTAACGCCTATAGTGTTTATAAGGTCAGTTATTTATTATATAAGGTTTTTACTAAAGTAGTAGCACTAAGTAAAGAGGGAGTTTATAACTAATTAGTAAATAACCTCCCTTATATTAGTAAATTACTTCTTCTATTTTTTATATTTTTTTACTTACTTAGCGTATTACGCCTACTTAAGTTTAAAGACTTTATAGTCTTTATAGCTAAGGTCTATTAGTTATTTAGCTTTTACTTTTATTAGGATATTTATAGTCCTTAGGGTAGTTATACTAAATTATATAGCTTAGCTACTTAGCCTATCGCTTATAATAGGTTAGTATTCTTTATTAAAGTTAGATATCTTAACTTTATATAGTAGTACTAATTTAGTAGTAATTAATAGGTATAAAGACTTTACCTTTAGGTTAATAAACGCCTATATCTTACTATCTTTAGTATAGCTATAGATTTAGTTAATCTATAGCAGCTAATTACTTTTTAAGTATAGAATTATTACTTTCTTAGTAGTATCTATTATAATAAAGGGGTACTTTAGCTATTATAGAAGTATATATTAGACTATTAATTATTAAATTTAGTAGGTTATAGAGGTAAAATTATAGTCTATTATCTTATATATTCTTCTTATTCTTTTACCTTATAGCTAAAATTTACCTATAAGGTTATCCCTTAAGGGGTAAATAGTGGTAAATCTATAGCCTCTTATTAGCCTAATTCCCCTATAAAGTAAGGTATATTACCTAAAGATTCCCTAGTACTTTACTATACACTACTATAATATTTTACTAAATTTAATACTTACTAACCCTTTATTTTTCCTTTTTTCATATAATATTTATTATAAATATAAACCTTATAATTTCTTAACTTTTTACTACTTTTTATACTTCTATTTACTACTTTCCTTTTACCTATCAAAAGTAATATAATAAGACTTATACTCTCTTCCTATATACTTTACTAAGAACTATATAGTAAGCTACTATAGTAAATCCCTAGTATTTTTTACTTACTCTTAATAATCTTATAAACTAAGATAAGATTAACTTTAACCCCTTTATTAATAATAAGACTACTAAAGCTACTAACTAAACCTATACCTAGTAGTTATTATACCCCCTAAAGTCTACCTTTAAATTAGTTAATATCCCTACTACTTAAGAAACCTTTTTTACTAAAAACTAACGCTACGTTAATAACTATAATACTATAGACACTATAGTTATTAATACTAATAAGGTAAACACTAGCTATAATAAGGACTTTAGTAATAACTCTAAGTTATTTATCTCCTTTACTAATAATAACTTTTATAATATACCTTATAAAATAAAAGAAGATACTAAGAAAACCTTATAATAGATTAAGGACTATAAGGCTAAGCTAAAGTATAAGAAATATATAAAGCGTTATATATTTAAGGTTACTTACTATAAAATAGTTAATAAGTATATTTATACTATAGGTAGTAGCCTTAATAGTACTACTCTTACTAAGATTTATAGTAATATAAAGACTAAAGCCTATATTACGCTAGGTATACTAACTAACTTAGTAACCCTAAAGAAAAATATAAGTAAGACTATTAAGAAGAATACTTCTAAAACTACTAATAAGAAGGAGTTTAGTACCCTTAGTTACACTAAGGCTATTAAGCGTTTTAAAAAGGTAGTTAAAGACTATACTAATAATACCTTTATTTATAAGATTTATATCTAGCTAAAGGATTTCTATAACTATTATAAGAATAGTATTACTAACTAATATACTTCCTTTTTATCTAATATATACTTCTACTAAATAGTTACTACCCCTATAAAGAATTTACTTCCTAAGTATAAGAAGAATAAGCTTTAGTTTAGTAACTTTCTCTTTTATATAGTATTAATTAGCTTTACCTTTATATACTAAGTTAAATAAAGTAACTCTAAAGTTATAAATACTTTTTTACTACTTTAGTAATTAAACTTAATTTTTATCTTAGAGATTATATATATATATAATACCTAAAGCTAAATTATTCTCCTTAATATAATTTAAAACTATATTATTAATCCAAATATAAAAGTTAATAACTATACTATTAAGGCTAACGTTACCTATAAGGTTACTAATATAAGTATAGCTACTACTAAGTTATATAAGTTAGTTATTAAGAAGTACTCTAATAGTATTTACTAAATTACTAAGAATCTATATAAGAAGGCTAAGAAATCTAAGTATCTAAAGGCCCTTATTAACAGCCTTAACTATTAACTTTAGAAGCTAACTTAGAAGGTTACCTTACTTAATAAGAAGGCTAATAACCTTAATACCCTTAATAAGTTTAAAGGTAATAAGTTTAAAGCTTTAGTTAATAAGGTTACTAGTATAAAGAAGAAACTTTCTAATACTATTAGGGATGCCTATATACTTACTTTAGCTTCTTAATCTACTTACACCTTATTAGTTATAATTCCTTAGTATACTACTAAGTATATATACTAATCTAACTTACTAGCTACCTTAGCTTAAGGTAGTAGTAAGAAGCGTTATACTATAAGAATTAATTTTAAAGATAATAAGTAAAAAAGGAATATATAAAATAAAAAAGAAAAGTAATAGATATTATAAGATAAAGTAGCTATTATAGATTACCTAGCCTAGCGGTAGATCCTACTAGAGATACTATAACCTACCGGTTAGCCGGCTTATAGTTAGTCTGTAGGAGCCCTACCTAGCGCTAGCCTATAAGGGCTAGCACTACTAGCTATAGCTTAACAATTAGTAAGTTAACTAATCTATTACCTATTTTTAACTATGTTAAGTAGTAGTATAACTACGTTACAATACTATAGGATATTAACCCTTTACTACTGTTAAGATTTATAATAAGAGGTAAATACACTAACTATAATTAAGAGGAGCTATTTAGTTAGTTTTCTTTTAATTATAACTAATTAGAAGCCTATATTTTCTTTACTAGCCTAGCTGCTAATATACGCCTACTAGTAGAGTTATTTACCTATAGCTTACGCTATAATAACTACCTGCCTAGCTAGAGCTAACATCCCTCTAGCTAACACCCTTACGTTTAACCCCTTTGTTAATAACCTTACTTTTACTACCCTTCTTTACACTCTTTTTTACCTGTTATACTATTAAATCTACTACTACTAAAGCTGCTGTTAATTAAGGCACTTAAGAGATAATAGTAATAGAGTTACTAGCTAAAGCCTTACTAGAAGTGTAGTACCTAATTTCCCTTAAAATCTGCGTTATTCCGCTACGTATATACAAATAACTACACCTATTACTACTAACTTTACTATTAAGACTTTATATCTTAAAATACCCTTTTCTACTATCTACTAGACTATAATCTGCCTTTACTATTACCTATATATTTACTACCTTTATTAACCTTACTATTACTACTATTAATTTCTATAGTCTTTTTACTACCCTTTAGCCTGTTAATAAGTAAGTAATCTATATTACTAGTATTACTAGTCCTCTTCTTAGTAGTAAAATCTAATAAGGCTATTAAAGCCCTCTATATGAGAATAGCTATAATTTAGGCTTAGTAAGATAAAAAAAAGCTTTAGTAAAAGACTAATAAGTAAGTCCTTAATATATATAATCTATATATAGGTTATTACCTAAAGTACTTAGTAAGGTATATAAAGCTATTACTACTAACACTACTTTTAGTATACACCTAGCGTACTTATTAACTACCTCTATAGCCTTAGTTACTACCCATAACTACCTTTACTAAAGTACTTATATTATTAGCCTAGCTATATTAACTACACCTTAGATATAGAGGAGGTAACCTACCTAAAGGTAAATCTTATGCGTACTAATAACTTTAAGAGTAAGAAGAAAAGATCTAATCTCTTTAGTAGTAAGTTAGCTAGCTTTATAACTACCTACTACTACTACTACTAATATATTATAAAGCTACTTAGTACTATAGTTGAGATACTCTAGATAAAGAAGATAATAAAGAAGATAATAAAGAAGATAATAAGAAATATAATAATATTAGCTATATAGTAAAGACTAGTCTTCAGGATAAAGATAATAATAAATTAATTTATACTAAAGAATATTACTATAACTATAAGGAATTATCTAGCTATATAAAGTAATAATATAGCTAGCTAGATAAATTATACGCCTATATACCTAGCTAGCTATTATACTTTTAGCTAAACTACTAGCCTACCTAGCTATTTAAATATCTATACCTATACGCCTAGCTAGTCTAACTATATAAATATTTATACGCCCTACTAGCTAGCTTACTAGCAGACTATTACGTAGCTACTTAACTATATAGCTAGACTATATATTAGCTTAGCTAGCCTATATATTAACCTATATATTATCTACCTAGCTAACTAACGTATTATTAGTTATCTTATTAGCTATCCTACTATTTATACCCTATTAGTTAATATAACTATATAGATAGTAAAAGGGATTATAATAAGGATATAGATAGGGATAATATAGATATAGTTAGAGAATATACTAATAGAGATAAAGACTTTAATAACTATAGAGATAGATATAGTAAAAGATATACTAATAGATATTCTAATAACGTATATTCTAAGGAATATAGTAATAATAGTAACTATAATAATAACTATTAATTACTACTTAGGTATACCCTTTCTATAGTAGCTAGAATAGCGCTATAGAAGCCTAAGATATATAGTTAGATTAGTTACTTTTACTATTATTCTATTTTATAGATATTTACTTTATTTATAACTATTATTTAGTTTTCTTACTTTTACTTACTTCTGCTTTACTTTACTTTTACACTACGTTACTTTATAACGCTATTATAGGTTTTTTTTTTTTCCTTTTTTCTATTTGTATATAGTTACTACATAACGATTATTTTATTTTAGGGGGGGTACTTATTATAGGATAAAGTGGCTATTATAGATTACCTAGCCTAGTAGTAAATCCTACTAGAGATACTATAACCTACTGGTCGGCTAGCCTATAGTTAGTCTGTAGGAGCCCTACCTAGCGCTAGCCTATAAGGGCTAGTACTACTAGCTATAGCTTAACAATTAGTAAGTTAACTAATCTATTACCTATTTTTAACTATATCTATTATAGAATAAGGTAGATAGATAGGCTAGAGGAAGACATCCCTATAGGCATATATATATTTATATACCTATAGAGTATATAATCCTCTACGCTATTAACCCCCTCTAGGAGGAAGGTTAACTATAATAATACCTTACTTCTAAAACCTACCTTTTGTTTTATAACCTCTATTTAGTTTCCTTATTATTACTTACTTCTATTATTCTTTACCTTTATATTATATTACTTTATAAGATATAGGTGTAATACTCTACTACTATTACAGCCCTAATATTCCTATTAGATCTAGAATAGCTACTAAGAGGGCTATGTTAAGTAGTAGTATAACTACTTTAGTTTATACCTTATAATATTTTTTTTTCTTTACTAACCTATAGTAAAGATATACTTCTACTCTAATAGAAGTTATAAGATTTTAAAAGTAGTATAAGTAAGCTCTTTTAGCTAAAGTATATTACTAAGTTATAGTAACTATATATATAGCTTAAATAGTTCCTATTATATAAGGTTATAAGGAGTTTTCTTAAAAGTCTATAAAATAATATCTTTAACCTTATATTTATAAAGTTTAATAGTAATATACTATACTATAGAACTAATAGGTAGGATATAGACTTCTACCTAAATAATAGATACACTAATAATAACTACTAGGTTAAATCTACTATTAAGATAGTAAAAAGGATTATTAATAATATAAAACAAAGCCTAGTAGTTTCCTTAAGATTATTTACTAATAGATTGCCTATACTACTCTTATAAATAAATTCCTAGACCTCTTAGTTATTAGAAAACCTAGTTATACTAAAAAAAAAGATAACTAAGTAGGTCCTAAAACCCCTAAAGAAAATTCTTTTTTAATAACCTAACTTAAAGGTTAATATAACTATAAGAGAATTCTATAATAGATATAAGAATAGCCTTTCTATAGTATCTCTACCTAAAGCACTAGAAGATTCTAATATAATATAGTATTTACTAAAAAGTAAAAAACTAGAAATTATAAGCCTACTTAGGTAAAACACTAGCCTACTAGTAGAATAATACTAAATAGCTAGCTAGTTAATTTAACCCCTTCTAGCGTAATATAATATATAATAATAGTAAACCTTATTACTACTAGCTATAGGGGTTTAATAACTACCTTTCCTAATATAATTCCTAATACTTAGTAGTTTCTTAGCTAGTATAGGTTACTACCCTTATAGACTAAGTATACTAGGCTTTTAGCTTACTTAGATACTGCTAGGTCTAGCTTATTAACCCCCCCCCTTAGGGTAGATAGTATATATACCGCCTTACCCCTAAGGACTAGCTATATACCTAATACCCTTAGTTATACTACTATACTTAGGTATACTACTAAACGTCTTTATATAAGGGATATACTTTACCTTATTAAATATAATAGTAAGGTAGATATAAGTATTCTCTTACTACCTACCTCCCTAATAGCTAGGGATTTTAACTTCCTAGCTGTTAATACCTATAGGAAGGTAAAAATAACTAATAGTAAATATCCTTTATTTAGTAGTAGTACTAATACTACTACTAAATATATTTTAGTTTATAGATACGTTTTTTTATACTATAGTATACTAAATATAAATTTTTAGAATATTATCTAGTAGTATAAACACCCTAAAATACACTTTAACTTATTTATAAATACCTATAGGGGTTAGTATCTTCTAGCTAGACGCTAATATAAAGTGTTACTTACTAAACCTTATCTTTTATAACTACTATATAACTTACTACTATAACGTAAAGTTATAGACTTAGGCTGTTAAGGTAGTATACTATAATACCTTATTACTATAGTACTTTAGTTAGACGATTTACTAGTACCTTAGGGGATAAGCCTAAAACTAATAGGAATTTTAACTTATAACTAAAGAATAGTAATAGCTAAAATAGTAAGGATAGGCTACTATAGCTTAATAAATTAGAAAACGCTTTAGCTTTACTTTAGTAGATATTAAAAAGTAGTTCTAAGAAAACTACTTTACTATAGAGAAGATTAATAGCTAAAGCAATATTTACATATTTACTTAAAGCTACTTTAAGTATATAAGAGTATAGGGAGATTAAACCTAATGTTAATAGCTAATAAGGTTTTATAACAACCTTACCCTACAGCTTAAATAATTCCTCTATAAGCCTAAAAATAATAACTCCTTAGATAGATATATTACTTACACTAAGGAATAACGTAAAGCACTATAAGATATAGCGCCTAAATCCTAATATAACTAGAGTATTAAAGAATATTATAGTGTAATATTTTTTAGTTAGTGTTTTTAAAGTATAAGAATAATAGAAATATATATATTTCTTTTAATTAAGAAGGTATTATAGTATTTCTAAATATTCTATATATAAAGACCTATATAATAAGTAAATATTTAAGGTTTCTATTATTTCCTATTTAAGACTAGCTTTAA
>JASUDE010000606.1:11962-26039 GCA_034509685.1 Colletotrichum cereale | reverse complement strand
CAGGCCCCCGAAGCGGTCCGCCCTCCATGGCCAACGCATCGCAGAATCGCCGCTCCCAGCCGCAGCCGCCCGTGCCGTCGCAGATGTCGCCCTACCTGGGCGAGAGCCAAGACGAATGGAGCCCTGCCACCAGAGAAGCCGCAGCCGGCGCCGGTGCCGCCGCCGGCTACTCCCGCCGCCGCACAGAGCGCCACGCCCGTCGCCAGTCCTCCTCTGCTGGAGCCCGCGCCCCCGGGCCCTCGGATCTGCCCTCTTCTTCCGTCCCCCAAATCAACGGCGGCGGGTCGCCCCGCGACATCCCTGAAAGCCTCACGCCTCCCCGCGTCTCATCGCTGCAGCAGCAGCAGCATGTCCCGAACCCGGGCGGCCTCCGCCCGCCCTCCCCGCCCGGCGGCCCCCTCGGCGACGACATCAGCCGCATCCAGAGCCCCAGCATCTCCAAGAGCGTGCTCGAGCCGCTGCAGCGCAAGATGCTCGAGTACCACAACCTCATGGAGGACGCCCAGGGCCAGATGGCCCAGTTCGACGATGAGCTGCGCGCGCTGCAGGAGCGCCGCCGCCTCGCCGAGCAGCGCTTCGTCGACGCAAAGACAAAGCACGACGAGTACGAGCGTCAGCACCTCGACGTCGAGCGCGCCCTGCGCGGCGACTTCCACCCGCCCCAGCCCCAGCCCCAGCCGCGCCAGTCGCAGCAGCACATGTACGGCGGCAGCAACAACAACGGCAACAGCCCGCCGAGGACCGTGGGCAGGCCCGCCTCGAGCATCATGAGCTACGACGACCGGCCGATGAGCGGGCACAGCTCGATGCCCAAGAAGGGCAAGCTGCGGTTCAGCCTCTTTGGGAGGTAGGCATAGACTTTTGTTGTTTGGAAGGGGGCCTTTTTTGCCCAAGCGGGGCCACAGAGGCTGGCTGCTTTTGGTTTTGTTTTAATATTTTGAGGTATTTGGGGGCTTGGCTCCCGGAGGGCAAACAGGACGAAAGAAAAACACGGCCATGATGGGCGGGGTGCCATGATGGGACGGGTTGATGTAATGACAGGGACAAACGTACAATACGGCATTTCAAACAAAACTAGATCATATCAAGCGCTTACCCTTTGCGTGACCCGTGTCATAGAGATGTTTGTGCTTGACCGCTCGTAGGCATCCGGCAGCAAATGTTGTCAGGGGGTTTGCTGGCATATACCAAGCTATGTGTATCCTGCAAGCAGCCATTGCCGGACGATGCCGCAGCCAGCATGCAAGACCAGGGCCAAGGAGACTGACAAATGCGCCCGCGGACATCAGAACCATATATATATATATATAGCCCTCTTCTGGGCCCATGCTAAGAAGCCATTCCAGCGCAGCATCCTCATCCCCAAGTCTTATATATATCTTCACACCTATATGACACATATCATTCCTCATGGACATATAGTCTCATGAAAAGGTTTTTGGGACACCGAGAAAACGGATTTCTCCTTTCCATTGGTTGTCCCAGAGCCTCCCGAAAAGCCCGACCATTGACATCAGAGCAATGTAAAGTCGGCGATATCTGCACTCCGTATTCGAAGAGGTCCAACTCACCTATCTCATAGCTGCTTGCGAATCCCCTCGGGATGGCAAACAATGAAGAGAGAGCGCCCACGAAGCAAGCAATTACTCTCCCGGAGGTAGAGAGCGTACCTTGGCCGATTTGAAAAACGATCGAAGTGCGGCCTTACCGGTCGCAGTAGGGTGATATTCCCACTTCTACTCCTGGTTCGAAGAATTTTCATTCAGAAATCCTGCAAAGCGGCCAAGTGAACGCTGCGCTCAGAAACCAGGACGTCGCAGCCTCGGACCAAGCGACTTTCTGGACCGCGATGGCATCCGGAAATGATGATGCAGCAGTCAGGTTAAGCTGTCAGGCAGGCAGCAGCATCTACTTTTGTTCTGCAGGTGGCTCTGCCAATTTTACCGACCCTATCTGCAAAGCCGACTTAACCTCAGTTATCAGCATGAAATCAAAGTTCACCATCCGAGGTTAATAATAACACCAATAAGGGACACCAGTATCTTCAGTCTTGCGTACCATTCTTAAACTCGGGCCAGCGACTCAAACCCAATCACTCGGCCTCCTGCAGCGGCCTTCTGGCATAGATCACCCAACTGCCTATTGGAACGGAGCAGGATTTCCCGTTTTCTTTTCAATCAGTCAGTCTGACCAAGCTTAGCATATAAGGGTGCAATAGGCCCTTGGTTAGATGGGGAGCGACGAAGACACACAGACAGACATAGATGGGAATACACGAACACCATATTAATGAACTGTTTACTTTATGCTATCTATAAGCGAATAATAATCCTTTTGATGCGTTTGCAGACCTAATCAGACCTCTACGGTCTGATTAAGGTACAATACATGCCCATATTCCGACCGCGCAATATAATTATACCAAAACCCAGCATACACAAACCTCCTCTTCCAAACCCTTAGCAACAAGAGCACATCTTAAACTCGTACGCCTAATAAGAATAAGTAACTATCCCTTTTATATTACCTCAGCCCTGATCAGACTGAGGAGCGTCTAAGGACATAGTTCTAGCCCTCGTTAGGTTATAGTTAGTCACCTTTAGTTACTCGGTCACTTTAGGTGCACTCGTGCGATAGTATCTGGGCAGGTTGTGTGGTTTAGTCGTTTGTATGCTAACTATCCGACTTCCTTTCCTCCTTGCTTTCTCACGCAATTTCACTATCATTCGTATTGTGCGTGCAAGAAACAAGGCCCGTACTCGGGCACCAACCAAAATAGACGAGAGCCAAAGAATGATAAAAGTCAGACCGACGACCAAGACAAAAGAAACTTAAAGAAAAACATGAAGGTGTATACTTCTGTTTCTAATCTCCTTTCGCACTTCACCAAGATAGGCTTGAACCTCTTCCCGGGTCCATCCGAGAGCCCTAGTCAAGGCAGCCATACCCCAAGCTTCGAGTCTCTCCAAGAATTCTCGAGGAACCATATTCCGAGGTCTTTTTAGTGCGAGCTTTTAGTCCATGGGCCGACAAGTCACTTATATAGGACTACGATCACGTCGACGAAGCTAACCTCCTTCAGTATCGGGACGAGACTCGGGACGTGAACTAACGGGCAGCCGAAGATATTACATGAGTCTTTAAGCTTATCCTCTCACTAGGAGAACACATGGTCCGGCGTC
Organism: Colletotrichum cereale; assembly: GCA_034509685.1. Classification (NCBI taxonomy): domain Eukaryota; kingdom Fungi; phylum Ascomycota; class Sordariomycetes; order Glomerellales; family Glomerellaceae; genus Colletotrichum; species Colletotrichum cereale. The sequence goes on along the minus strand of JASUDE010000606.1, from coordinate 22,857 downwards.
AGGGAGCCATCGTAAAGTTGAGTGTGCGCGTGACCTTCAAACGACTTAATGTAGCTACCGGGCGTGAGACCACTAGATTAGAGAGATCATAGATAAGTGCAGGATGCATGCAAATGTTCTAGAGATGACCCACTTGTAGACTTTTTTCAGGAAGTTGTGCCAGTCAGAGATGCTGGAAATCTTGCCACGAATGTGGATGTAGTCAAAGGGTCGGGTGTAAGTCCATGACTGCTCGATGTCATCAACCTCGAACCTAAGATTCGGCGGGATACTGGAACAAGTTAGCAGATGCAAAGGGACCGAGAAGTCAACAAATCCATTTTATTGAGTTTGTACCGGAGTGAGGTCAACGCCTAGAACCTCACAAACTAGTAAGGGATACGATATACCTAGCCTATTATTCTCCTTCTCATCATTGGGGTAGATGTATTCTCAGTCATGGTAGAGACCGCTAGACGGTTGATCGAAGAGGTCAAGGGCAACTCAATTCCATCCTTGTACTTGTGGTAAGTCCTCCCGTTTTCCAGCCGGTGATGGAGAATCGAACTTGCCAGGATCGTGTTCGATGATGCCACGCTCTACACAGTGTCACAAGGCCTTGTCGCAAAGCAGGTTGAGGACTTTCCCTACGGCAGCTGTCCGACTCTGCATCGTCACTAAGCTAGCATGAAAAGGTCAGCGTACTCGCCGTTGCCGGATTTTCGCACCGTCTCTTACATTGCTGTCTTCCATTTCGAGAACAGGTCCATGGTTGAGCACTGGTATCCGAGACATAGGGCCCTCGGAAGCCTTAATAGTAGCCCGACTGTTGGCCATTGTGGGAGAAGCTGAGAAAGTGATTGTGTCTCGGCCTAACAGAACACGTGTGAATCTTCTAGAATGACGTCGAACAATCTACCTTTGTTGGAACACTAGAAACCTACCCCTCTCCTTGGCCGTGCATGTTTAAATGCATGCAGAGTGATGGCAGTGGGGCAGTTCGCTTCTTTGATCCTGTTGGTTCCAACAAACAGTTGGCCTACGAGCGTAGCATCAAGGCCAGCGAACAGGTTCAAAGCGGAAGGAGCCGTAGTATCTACAGCGCGGACGGATCGAAGATGCGAACCTTGGCCTCGAACACCCAATTGGGTCGCTACCATGGAATTAGGACTTGGGCTGTTGGAGCAACGCGAGTCGTCGGTAAAGTGACAGACATAGGAAGTTGTAAAAGGACCCCGGGTCGTGTTGTACGATTGGGTAGGCGAAGACACCCTGGCCATACGCCTAGGTCGTATAGATGCCTATTGAGTACCTATCTGAGTCCATCTGGTACAAGACCTCTCGGGGCCATTGCGAGCTTGGGAGTTTGTTGTTATGGATGTGTATCCACGTTTCGGCTTTCCTTAACAAATTGTCGCATGCTGCTGAATCATGTTAATTAGCTGGTCCTGACTCCTACACGCCCACCGAGAGCCAAATCGGTACATGTACATCGAAATGCCCAAGATGAAGGTCGCCGGCTCATTGATAGAAAAAGTGCTTAAGGCATCCTAGACGGTGCAAGTCCAGATCAAGCTGTACGCTATAGCTTTATTCAAGGAGGAGGTATTGAGACCAGTCGCTTGGCAGCCAGGGCCACCATACGAACCCGTTTTTCTTCACAAAGAGCGAACAGGCAGACTCCTGAGCAATGTTTACAACTAGTACCTGATGATATCGAACAGTGTGTTTTGACATGTAGGCGTGGTCGGCGCGTATATCAGTGTTCTCGGCCTGCCGTAGTGTATTACCTGCCTCTACGACATAACAGTAACAACAAGCCTTCCAATCTATAAACTAGCCAGCCAACCTAACTCGAGTTTCCATTGCCAAATACGTCCATTCCGTATCCTCCAAGACTCCATTCTTGTCAACCTAGATCATAGCGCTACAATCAGTAAGAATTCTGTAATTCCATCTTGTCCAAACTACAAACAGACTTACATAATGGCCAAGAAGAACCAACAGAAGAAGACGCCCAAGCTTAAGCTTGCGCCCCCCCTGTATATCCCTTTCGACGTCGCCGCCGAGGCAAGACTGCTGTCAGAGGACCTTTGCTCGAGATGGGAACGATACGGTCCGGATTTTCAAAGGGCATGGCTCGGGATCAGTCGGGAACACCGTGCCGCCACGATAGACAATTCTACCGTAGGCGGGATGGACCGGCATTATTGCCCGGATTGGGACCCGGATGGAATGGCGGAGAATCCAAACGTCGTTATCGACATGATCAAGCACAGAACCACTGCGAAGCTTTCCGAGCAGGCCCTCAACAAATCCGACAACGGCCCCAGCGATCTCGAAGTCACCAAGCCCAAGTTGAAACAACTGGAACTTATGGGATTTCCACGCACGAAGGCGTACCTTGCTCTCTGCGAGGGGGAGCAGTACGGCGTCGCATACCTTGCCGCCGACCAGCAGACCGCAGCAGCTGCCCTGCTCCCGCCCGGCCAGGAGCGTCTGTGTCTCCATCAAGGCGCCGGAGAGGTGGCCATCGTGCGGCAGTGCCTCATTCTCGAGGCACTCGGCACCATTCTCTTGAACATCTGGGAGCAAGACCCGAGGGAGCAGCCAGGTCCTGGGAAACCCGACAACCCCTTCGGACCCTCTTACCGCCTGATGGAGGCCCTGGGGGTACTGGAGCCAGTCGTTGACGAGTCCCTGTTTGGCATCGCAAGCAATAATAAGGAGTTGGTGGACAACCTGCGGGATTCCCTTGGTGCGGAAGTCGGGGTGCTGAAGGAGAAAGTGGCCTTCTGGTTCCTCAGCCAGCCGAGTCAGGTCCTGGACAAAAGCCGCATGAAACCCCTCCCGATCGGGGACAAACACGTTAGTATCTGTATCTTTGACGCTGTGCAAGACCTGGTCAAGCACCAGGCGTTCTGGGCGTACATTGTCGCTGTCCTGCCAGAGGTGCAAGACCTCGGGGACCAGGACGGCCCAGGCCGCAATGTCATACTCCAAGAGATAGCGGACGTGTGCCACATGGGTTTCCAGCGCGCCCAGAATGTTCTCAAACGAAGCCTGCAGAGCAGACTGTCCATCAGGGGCGAAGATAAAAATGTCCTGTTCAGGCGGACGTGTGGTGAGTATGACAGCGACGGCAACCCCTTGGTAACCCTGACCGTCGCCCTGGACGAGTTGAATGATGTGGAGCCGCCTATCCACCCCAAGCTGCAGCAAATCATAAGGCTCTCCCAGCCAGAGACCACGGCTGAAGCAGCTTTCAAGTGGCTCCGGGAACTGCGAAACCTGTGTAAGCATGACAATGAGGGATTAGAACTCCTGGATATAGAGGCGGAGACGCTTACGGATATGGCCAAGCTCCTCAGGTTCATCGGGCGCCTGACAGACGAAGTATCCCTGCCCCCCGTGAACGGGAAGAAGAGACTAAAGGGGCTCTTCGTCTCCAAGTGCCAGCGTGTGGACAGGGACCTCCGGGCCCTGAGGGACAAGCTCGACCTCGCCTTGTTCACCGTGCCGCTGACCAGACTGGGCAAGCCCGAGATGGCCGCCGGTGCTCTGCAGAAGATGAACGACTTTTGTAAGCAGAAGACGGGGGCCAGCGTCGCGGACAACTACGACAAGGCCATCAGGGACAGCCTTTCTCAGCTGAAAATCCGGTTTGAGCAGGCCCAGGCCAAGCAGCAGAAAGATAAGGCGCCGGCCCCGGTCGGGCCGGGCGTGTTTATCAATAAGATGCCGGTCAAGCATAACGAAGATGAGCGGCAGGGGAGGAAAGAAAAGGTCAAGACGCGGCCGACGGAGGGGCCCGAAGATGCCCCGGCCCCGGCCCCTCCGCCGTCTCCGCCCCCGCCGCCGGCGCCCGAGCCGGAGAAGATCAAAGTCAGCGCGAACACGGCGGCCCTATTCGATGTGATGTTCGACCGAACGCAGAGCCGCCGGCCGATCTCCTTTACGGATCTCGAGTCGGCGATGGCCGAGCTAGGCTTCGAGGTCAACTCGCAGGTCGGCGTCGGTTCGGCGACCACGTTCACCCCTCCCGAGGGGTCGGGCCGGCTGCCCATCACGGTCCATCGTCCTCACGGGAACACGAACAAGATTGAAGGGCGCGTTGTGTTGAGGTTCGCCAAGCGATTCAGACGTCATTTCGGGTGGGATGCAGAGACGTTTGAGGTGGCCTAGCTGGCCTTGTGGCGATGTGTTGGACCATTGGGCTGCGCGGAACGTCGGCCGCCGACATAAGGTTTACGAAGGGGTTTCTGCTTGATCTCGAGTCGAGTGAGTGAGGAGGACATGACACCTTTGCCACGCGGGCGGGGGGTGTAGGGCGTGTCGAGTCTGGGCGCAGGACTCGGCGTTGAAGAGGGCAGCGGCGGGCCGTTCCCCTTTTGACTCATGCTTGGGTAACTTGTACGAGTCGGTCGTGAAATAGACTCTTTTTTTTCTTCTTCTCTTTTCTTCTTCTCCCATCCCGAACCCCCCTTCCCCCTCCCGAGGGGATCCGGCCCGTCTCTCAGACGGGATCTCAGCTGTGAGTAAGGCTTATTCACGCAGCATGCTTGGCATTTGGGGGAGGGGATGGCACCAGTCAGGATGTTGGGGGCTGCATGCCGCACCGTTGAAACCTGTAAACAAGTTTGATGCTCGGGAGGGGAGGGGGGCCATTTAGTCACTTGAATCCGTGTCATGCGGGCAGCGGGCTCGGAATGCCAACGGGTTTTGTTTCGCTCGACAAGCTTGTCCCGGCCGTAGCTTATTTGCAAAACATACGGCTCGGTTGGACTTGAAACCCCAAGTGAAGCAAAACCTCGTGGGCACCTGGGCCACCTCATGGCCTTGTTGCTTCCCGCCCTCCCCCTCCCGGCGTGCCGCATCGAAACATCCGATCAAATGCTTTCGTCCGCATCTCTTCGCATAAAGCGCGAAGCTCGGAAGACCTTGCTGTTCTGGAATAAATGGGCAGCTGTGTCCGAACTCTTTTACTGTTCTTGAGATGCCATGTCGAATGATACTCCGTACCTTATTGTCTATTCCATCTCATCTCGGCGCCGTCTCTAACCTTATGGCCCCTTGGTGCCCCTTTGCATGACAGCTCTACAGACACGCACACAAACACACACACACACACACACAAAATGGGCAAGTTGGCTAGCTGGATCGCCCTGGCGGTATGGGGCGCCGGCGCCGTCTCGGGGCAGGGCCTCCACGAGCTGGCGGTCAAGAGCGGCCGGCTGCTGTTCTTCGGCACGGCGACGGACACGGGCATGCTCAACGACCTGGAGTACATGGCGATCCTTAACACGACGGGCGAGTTCGGCATCATCGTGCCCGAGAACAGCATGAAGTGGGAGGTGACGGAGCCCGAACAGGGCCAGTTCAAGCTCAAGAACGCGGACACGGTCATGGCCAACGCAAAGGCCAACAACCAGACGCTGCGGTGCCACACGCTCACGTGGCACTCTCAGCTGCCGCAGTTTGGTGAGTCCGCTCTTTTTCCCTCTCGGCCCGGTTTCTGTAGACCTTTTGTGCAGCAATACGGGAATACACAAAAGGGACAAGAAACGGAGAAGAAGAGAAGCGAGCCAAACCGGCTGACCTTGCCACAGTTTCCGCCGGCTCGTGGACGCCGGAGACGCTCACGGCCGTCATCGAGACGCACATCACCAACGTCGTCGGGCACTTTAAGGGCGACTGCTACTCGTGGGACGTAGTCAACGAGGCGCTCGCGGACGACGGGAGCCTCCGCGACAGCGTCTTCTCGCGCACGCTCGGCAAGGACTTCATCCCGCTCTCGTTCCGGGCGGCGGCCAAGGCGGACCCGGACGCCAAGCTGTACTACAACGACTTCAGCCTCGAGTTCAACTCGGCCAAGACGGACGGGGCCGTCGGCATCGTCCGGGACCTGCAGGCTGCGGGGGTGCGCGTCGACGGGCTCGGGTTCCAGGCGCACCTCGAGGTCGGCAAGACGCCGTCGCGCAAGCTGCTGTCCGAGGTGCTCGGGCGCTTCACCGACATGGGGCTCGAGGTGGCGCTGACGGAGCTCGACATCCGGCACGGCGCGGTGCCGGCGGACAACGACGCGCTGCAGCAGCAGGCGCGGGACTACGCGAGCGTCGTGCAGACGTGCGTGGACAACGACGGGTGCGTGGGCGTCGTCGTGTGGCAGTTCACGGACAAGTACAGCTGGATCCCCGGGACGTTCCCGGGCACAGGGGACGCGTGCCTGTTCGACAACGCCATGCAGCCCAAGCCGGCGTACGCGGCCGTAGCCGAGGTGCTGAAGAAGGCGGCGGGATCCGGGAAGGCGGGCGCAAAGGGTGCGTTACCGCCGTCGCCGCCGTCGCCGCCGGCCCGTGTTGATGCCGGGACTGGCGCCGAGGGCGAAGTGTCGGCCGCGGCCATCTCCCAGCCACCTTCCGCTTCCGGAGCCGGACAGATGGACCTCCTGTCGGGCAGCAGCAGCGGCATCGCGGCGTTCTTGGCCGGCTGGGTGCTCGCGACGTGCTGGCTGGTGTTGTAATGTCTACTTTTCTGTACAAATAATATCCGTACTTCTTGTAGGCACCGTCTGATTTTTTTACCGAAAGAGGAAGATATGCATAATCAAAGATCGCCCGCGGTCCCCTCTCCCCCCTCCCCCAGGGTTGCGACGTTGGGCGTGTCTAACAGGCGGTGCGTGTGGTGTAAGTGAGGAGAATATGGATGATGTCATGTCCCTACATCCCCCACCCTTGAAGCCAAAAAACCGGGGCCCGGATGACGGTGCGATTTCGAGCCGAGAGACAGGGGAAACTTTTTAGAAAAGGGCAACGATTCCCGTCGGTTGTTGGTGGACTGTCTGTCTGCTTGATCTCACGGTCCAAATAGTGTATCAAAGAGGTACCGAATAGCTTCAAATAAAGAAAAGAAAAGAAAACAATGGTGCACCTAAGAGCTCTAGTTTCCGCCACCGCCGTTGCGGGCTTGGCCCAAGCTTCTCTTCCCGGCTTGGACGATATCCCCCCTCTCGGCCTTGGAACATGGCTGTCGGACAAGAGTCAGGTGGCCCACGCCGTGTCGTTTGCCGTCGGCGAGGCCGGGTATGACCATATCGATGCGGCTCTCATCTATAGTAAGTCTGCGATCTGAAACAACTGAATTGTTACCTACCTCACTCACTCCCTCACTCACTCACCACTCACCACCATCACCACCAGGAAACGAAGACCAGACCGGCAAGGGCATCGCCGACGCGGGCGTCACGCGTGAGAAGCTCTGGATCACCAGCAAGCTCTGGAACACGGACCACCGCCCCGAGCGCGCCGAGGCCGCCATCCGGAAATCCATCGCCGACCTCGGCGTCGACCACCTCGACCTCTACCTCATCCACTGGCCCGTCGCCTTCGTCCCCGACGAGCCCGGCAACGCCATCGACCGCCGCACCTCCCTCCTCGACACCTGGCGCGCCCTCGAGGGCTTCGTCCGCGCCAACCTCACCCGCCACATCGGCGTCTCCAACTTCGCCCGCGCCGACGTCGAGGCCATCCTCGCCGCCGCCGACATCAAGCCCTACGCCCACCAGTTCGAGACCCACCCCTACCTCCAGCAGCAGGCCTTCGTCGACTGGCACCGCGAGCGCGGCATCCGCGTCGTCGCCTACTCGCCCCTCGCCAACACGAACCCCACCTACGGCGACGGCCTGCCCGCCATCCACGAGGACCCCTTCTGGGTCGACCTCGCCGCCAGGAAGAACGTCTCCGTCTTCCAGGCCGTCCTCGCCTGGGGCGTCCAGCGCGACACCGTCGTCATCCCCAAGAGCACGAGGGAGTCGCACATCATCGCCAACCGCAAGGCCCTCGACGTCGTCTTCTCCGACGACGAGCTCCGCGAAATCGCCAAGCAGGACAAGAAGCACAGGCTGAGCAACCCGGGCAAGCAGTGGGGCGTCGACCTGTTTGCCGACCTGGACGATCCCACCAGGCTCAGGGAGGCGAGCGAGGAGCTTTGAGCGGACGACGGATCATGGCCTCACCCACCTCCTCACTCACCTTGTATTGACGCTAGGTAGTAATCAATGCAAATAGCTTACAAAATAACAAGTTTTGGCTGGATAGAACGAGATGAAAAATGTGTCTTATTCTTATTGGTCACTGGCTGTAGAGATTGTAACAGAATCAGGGGGTATTAAGCTTAGGCTTACTACTCTGTACTTACCTATCACATTCTAGCACTCTCTAACCTATAATAAAGAGGGTCCTTATACTGTGAAATTAAGTCATATTAGGTTTTACAGGTAGTACTACTACGTGGCTGTACTGTAGCAGTAGAGTCATTTACTTTGATGGCGTAAAATCCCTGCAAGGCTTCGGACGCTGAAGGATAAGAGAGGTGCGACTTCACCGCAGCTACCCGGAGCGAAGCGACTACATAAGGGCCTTCCTCTGCCGCTCTCTGCCTCTCTCTGCGAGGCCCTTCGGCTCTCTGCTGCTCTCTACTGCTTTCTACTGCTCTGCTTCTACTTATAGCGCTTTTTACTATAGCACTTTCAGGTGCTCCAAAAGGGGACATATGAAACATACGCATATAACTTTTCTATCCGTAGCCAAGTAGCAATATTGGCGTTTTAGAGTTTGACTCGAGTCGCTTCGCTCTAGGACTAGCTATATCTCTACACCTATGGAGTTTCAGAACTTAAAGCAGCAGTTTCAGCATAGAGCATAAATGTATATATATGTTCTCCCTAGCTAATTGCAGAGTTATTATTATATTATCCGTTACAAGCCAACATATAACTCACTCTATATTAGCCATACTATCTAAGGCTTTATAAGTGCTTAGAGCCCCCTCTTTGTAACTACACTTAAAGTAATTGTACTCCTCTTCCACTTCAAACTTATCAACACATCGCTTTTACCTACAAACAAGATGCAACTCCAAGTCTTTTTCACTACATTCCTACTAGCTGGTTCGGCTATGGGTCTAACTTCTCTGGGTGTTTGCGTAAAAGGCGAAAACATGTTCTGCATGGCATTCCCAGACGCATGCGGACCTAGAGAAATATCCCCTGGCGTGCCCGACCCTAACGCCAAGCAGGCGTCGTTTTCGGCGACGGACACAAAGGCCAACGAGGATACTTGCGCAAAGTCCGCTGCAGGATCAGCCTGCAAGGCACAATTCAGCAGCTGCAAATAACTACGGGCAAGAAGTTGGGGGGGGGGGGTCGACCTGTTTTGCCGACCTGGGATGATCCTACCAGGCCTGGGGAAGTAAGTGAGGAGCTTTGAGCGGATGACGGATTATGGATCATGGGCATTATTGAGTATGGGATCTGTTTTCCTGCCTAGTTAACTTCCGACACGATCATGACATATATCCAATCTTTACAACTCTTTACTTTTTGCGCCCTCTTGAACAGGCACCACAACCGCGGCAGGTTTTCTGCGTTGAAAAAAACGAAAAGTACATGCGGCCGAGGTCGGATCTCGCGATAAACCGCGCGCCTTCACTCGACTCGGGTCCGGCGCGCGTAGTACTTCCTCCGGGCCCAGTAGAAGCCAAGGCCGACGAGCCAGAGGACGATCAGGATGAGCGCCTGCACGGGGGCGAAGATGGCGCCCCGGACGACAACGAAGCCGCTGACCAGCGCGAACACGACGGGGATCAGCACGAACGGCTTGTACGGCCTGCGCAGCCTCGGCTCGCGGACGCGGAGGACGACGGCGCCCAGCACCGTCAGGAAGAAGAAGGTGTACTCGCCCAGCCCGTTGAAGGTCAGGAGCGCGCGGAAGTTGCCAAACAGGACGTACAGCGCCGAGAGCACCGTCGAGAGCAGGAGCGCGTTGAGCGGGGCGTCGGACTTTTCCTTACGGGGGCGAGACGACGACGCTTCTTCAATCGGGTCGGCGGGGGCGCTGCTCGGCTCCTCGGACTTGAAGCCGACGCGGCCGACGAAGCCGAGGAAGCTGGGAAGCCAGTTGAAGTTGGCCGCGGCCACGGTCATGCGGCCCGCTACGAACGAGTTGCCCAGCAGAGAGCCGGCGACGACTAAGCAGATCAGGACGGCGGCGACGATGCCGAAGCCGGAGCCCAGGAGGCGGTTGATGGCAGTCTGTGGGAAGGCAGGTCAGCATAAGGGGTCGAGACCCAAAGAGCCCGAGTACGGCGTGTCCACACTCACCACTGCCACGCTGTCCGTCTTGGAGACGACGTCCCAGGGAAGGAGGATGTAGTAGGCCGCGTTAGCGGCGATGAAGCACAGGATGATGGTCGGGACGGCGGTGTTGATGGCCAGGGGGAGTTGACGGGCGGGCTGCTGGAGCTCGGCCGTGACGTAGATGGCCTATAATGTGTTAGCCAAAGACCTTCCAAGTGTTTACGACGAGGCCTCAGGGGCGAGCGCGCCTTATCCCATCCGGAGTACGCCCACAGGGCGCCGTACAGCGCGGCCGAGTAGTACCCGAGCATGTCCCAGGCGCCGACCTTGTCCCAGTCGACGTCATCGCCGCCCGGCACTTCCGTCCTCCGGTTGCCGAACCACGGCTTGCTGAGCCAGTCGCGGCCGCCGACGTCGCGGTCGCGGTCCGAGACCTGCAGGACGACGACGACGAGGCCGGCCAGGACGACGGCGAAGATGGCGGCGAACTTTGTCACGACGAACAGGTTGTTGAGGCGCGTGCTGGCCTTGGTGCTGATGGAGTTGGCGCCGTTCATGACGACGAGGATGAGGACGGAGAGCAGCTTATGGGACGCGGCGCCGGCCTGGTCGGTGACGCCGCCGGCCGAGTAGATGCTCTCGACGAAGACGATGCTGAGGATGGCCAGGGTCGCCGGCATGACGGCCACGATCCAGGTCCAGGCGGCGAGGAAGCCAAAGACGTCGCCGTAGATGTGCTGCAGGAAGGGCTGGATGCCGCCTATCCGTGGGTAAGGTTCGT
>JASUDE010000606.1:0-11952 GCA_034509685.1 Colletotrichum cereale | reverse complement strand
GGGCAAAGGTCTTTTATTTGGAGTCGAGTCATAAAAGACCCAAGCAAGGGATTTGGACTCGCCTTCACCCGGGAGCGCGGTCCCCAACTCGGCCATCGTGCTCGCGCCCGTCCACGCCAGGACGCCGCCGACAAGCCACACGACCAAGGCGGCGCCGGGTGACGGGACGTTCGTGTCGATGGAGCCGGGGGACGTGAAGACGCCGCTGCCGATGACGATGCTGATGACGATGGCAAAGGCCTCGACGGCGCCGAGGTTGCGCGTGAAGGTGCCCGCTCCGCGTTCCTCGGGGATGAGCACGGGAGGCGTCGGTCCGTCGGTCCCGCCGTACTCCTCGTGGGTGTCCGCCAAGAGGGGCCGCTGCTGGGCGGCGTCTTCGGCGTCGGTGTTGGACGACATCTTTCCCTGTGGTGTTTTTAGGGGGCTGCGGATTGATTCGCCGAACTGGATGGAGTTCCGGGGGGGGGAGATGTTTGTACGAAGCCTCACGTAGTAGTCGTTGAACAGGGATGGCGCCATGAACCGTGAGCGCGGCTTCACGGGTGAAGGCCCGAGCGCCTGGGGTGACGTCCCTGAAACGAGTGATCAGACAAGCTGACATTGTCCCCCCTATGTTAACCCGAGAGTACTGTTGTCGAATTCAGCGGGTTATAGGGGTAAAATCGCGGTATATTTTGTTATGTCTTCTTCTGTGTTCCTGTTCCTTATAGCCGAAATTCACCTACGAAGTTATCCCTTAAGGGGTAAATAGCAGTGAATCTGTGGCCTCTTATTAGCCTAATTCCCCTATAAAGTAGGGTATATTACCTATAGATTCCCTAGCACTTCGCTATACACTACCGTGCTATTTTACTAAATTTAACACACCCCCTTAGGGCTACCTAATTCTATAGGGTAATAACCTATAATAGGGCTAGCCTAACCTTACTTTATATAGCGTATTTCCCTTCTATATTATTATTATCCTATACGTTATCCTTTATTATATTTACTTCTTATTTTAATTTATCTTCTTCTATCTTATATATATAATTTACTTTAATCTATACCTATTAATTACTTATACGTAATTACTATATAAATTTAGTAAAAGGTTATACTATAAGCGCCTTTATTATCCTATCTACTATTATCTTAGTAGACTATTAATACTTTATAATAATCCTTCCTTTAGTAACTTCTTAGTGTAGCTAGTAGTTATAAATATCTATATAGTAAAGCTTTATCTATAGCTAGATTATCTTAGTACTAATAAAGCGTATAGTCTACGTATTATTATAGTTAATTTAAACTATAGGTTACTTTATAGCCTTTTTACTAGGTAATAGTTAGGCGCTAGCCTTACGTTTTATAGGTAGTTTTACCCTTAGCGTAGTAATTAGTTAACTAGTAAAAAGAGCTTCTTTTATAGCTAAAGAAAAAGCTAAAAGTTCTACTTTAGTAGTTAACGTTATAATAGTATTTTACTTATTAGCTTACTATATTACTATTCCTTTAAATAACTTTATTACTACTACCTATAAGCTCTTTCTATCTAGGTTATTAGTAAAGCTTACGTTAGCTAATACCTTAAGGGCGTTATTATAGCTGCCTTTATTTATACTATATATAAGGTAAAGGTGTTATAAATAATAAAAGTAATTTAGTATATAGTCTACTACTTATTAGTAAATATCTCTAGGATTATAGTTAAATTATACTAACTAGCTTACTATAAAAGTAACGTCTAACTAAGTTATTACTATAGTATATAAGATTATCCCTATTTTTTACTAATAGTAGGTAACCTCTTATAAAAAGGTAATTCTTTTATAAAGTAGTAAATCTTTTTTACCTATTAGGGTTAATTTTAGTATGTTATTTCTATATAGTAACTTTATAGCCTTTTTATAGTATACTAACTATAATAGCTAAAGACGTTTTATAGTTTAATTATATAGTACTTTAATACCTAAGAACTACTAAAGTAGCCTACTACCTTTAAGGTAATATTATCTTTAGAGGGCTACTATTACTTCTTAGGTAGTAGGCTTATCTTTATAGTAGAAAGTAAGTATATAGTTATCTATATAAAAAAAGAATATAAGGCTGTTTTTTATTTAGTAGTAATTCTTACTTATTACGTAATAAAACCTAAGCTTATAGAGGCCTTTCTTAAAGTACTTTTACTATAGTAATAGTAATTAGTAGAGGCTATATAGTGCTTTCTAAAGCTAAAGAATTTAGCCTATATAGTAATAGCCTAATAGTATCTCTATATATATAATTTTATTAATTTCTATATAGATAAAGGCGTTTACTATATTATATTAAAGAAGCTTTAGATTAAATTATATAGTAATTACTATAAGTGTTTTAAAGGACGTACCTATAAGTGTAGCTACGTAAGTATTATATAGATCTTTTACTTATTAATTACTATAGATTACTAGCCTTACTTTAAACTTAGTAAGTCTACTATACTTATCTAGCTTATAGGTATATACCTATTAGTAACTAAGTACTTAGTGCTTTATAGCTTCTTTTTATACTACTTTATATTATAATTATAATTCTTTATAGCTACGTAGGTAGCTTTTTTCTACTTTTTTAAATTTACTTTTATATAGGTAGTTTTTTAACTTACTATATAATAGAAAGGCGTAAAGTGTTTACTAATAAGTACTAATTAGGTTCTTTATCTATATATAAGGGTAATTAGTCCCTATAGTAGTTAAATTACTTATTATTTACTTATAGGTTACCCTAGCGAGAAAAGCTGCTTTAAATAAGGTTTATAAGATATTTACTTTTAATTTACTAAGGCTTATAGTAAAGTCTATACTTTTCTTATATCTAAGAGTATTTTATATATATAAGGTAGAAAAAGGCAGTATATTTACTAATATATTAAACGTAGGCTAGGTAGAAAAAGGTAGTATGTTTTTTACTAATATATATATGGTAGGTAAAGTAGAAAAAGGTAGTATATTCTTTACTAATATATATATAGTAGGTAAAGTAGAAAAAGGCAGTATATTCTTTACTAATATATATATAGGTAAGGTAGAAAAAGGTAATATATTTACTAATATTAATAGTATATTTACTTATAAGGTAGAGTTCTTTATATTATTATTATAATCTTTTATAGTATTTACTTATAAAGTAAAGTGTTTTATAGTATTATTATTACTTTTACCCCTTACGTTAAGCTCTACTAAAGCGCTAAAGAACGCAGCTAGTAGTAATAAAGGAGGCGTTAGCTAAGGAGTAAAGGTTACTTATAAATATTTATACTTCTTCTTAGGAGCTTTATAGTTACTTAGTATAGCCTTAGCGTGCTATCTTTTAATAATATTGCCTTCTTCCTTATTAATTTCCTTAGCCTATAGGGCTAACGTACTTTATATAATAAGTTATTTAATTTACACTTAAATAGTAGTAAGATCTTAGTCTTATAGTTTATTAAGTAAGTAGTTAATTAACCTATTAAATTTCTCTTTTTTATTAAATATTACGTTACGTATAGTAAATACCTTATTCTTAACGGGATACTATATATAGTATAAATTACTTAAAGTGTAACTAATTAAGTAACTAATTTATACTTATAGGGATAACTTCTTCTACTTATTACGCTTAAGTTACGTGTTAGCCGTTAAGGTAAAAGCTTAGTAGCTATACGCTTATATATAGGAAAGGTTAGGCTTTACGTATAGATTTATAATATTAGTAAATAGGTTAAAGTGTAAATACTATACTTAATATAGGGATTTCTACCCCCTAACTACTAATAGCGTATAGTTATATAGGTATATTACTACTATATATATCTCTAGCTATAAGGCTTTAGGTAATTTTACGTTAGTTTTTATATATCTTACCTTAAGGTAGATAATTATAGTAATACGCTTAGCTACTCTATTTTACGCTTAGGTATTTAGCGCTAAGTACTTTATAGTTACTCTATAGGTAGTAATTATCTTTATTACTTACTTATAGTAAAGTATTTCCCTATTAGTCTTAATAACCTTTACCTATATACTATACTTCTTCTTAAGATATATAAGGAACTTACGTAGCGTCTAGTTAATTACATTACTTTTATAGTCTTATAGGTAGAAATCCTATAATATTCCTAACGCGTAGTTACTAATAAGTATTTATAAGGTATATCTATTATACCCTTTAGTAAATATATAGAAGTTAATTACTATTTAGTTACTAGGTTTTATAATATTTACACTTTTATAAGGCTACTACTACACTTAGCGCTTTATTTTACTAAGTCTATAGGCTATATAGTTATAGATTATTATACTATAGCTGCTAGTTATTTATACTCCTTAGGTAGTGTTAGTTAATTAGTAGAGGGCTGCTACACCTAAATACCTAAGCTAGTAGTGCTATAGCTTTATATCTCTACGTATAGGTTTTTTTTACGTTACTATAGTGTAGTAATACCTTTTCTATAGTAGTAAAGGCGTATTATTAGCGCTCCTCTATAAGATAAATATAGCTATATTATTAAATTCTATAATAAAGTAGTATTTAAGTATATATTAATTATTCTTTTTAGTAATATACCTAATTAATAAGTAGTTAGATTAATAGAGGTAGTTATTTCTTAGGCTAGTATCCTACTAAATACCTATCTTCTTTAGTTAGTTAAATAAGATAAGGTTTATAGTAAAGTTATAGTAAAGGATTACTTTATAGAGGTATATCTTTACTAATTTATTATTACCCTTTATATATACTTTAGCTATCCTATATCCTTTAATTACTATAAGCTTTATACCTACCTAAAGGTAGTCTCCTATAGCTACACTATATAAGTCTCTAAACTACGTAAGGTTATTAAATATATAATTAGTTACCCCTAAATTAAGTAGCACTAACTCCTTTAGTATATATATTAGTAGTAAAAAGTAAAAGGCTATAGGCACTATTACTTAGTAGTAACTATATAGTTACTCCCCTTATTAGTAAATCTTTTATACCTTTTTTATAAGATATAGTGAATTATTAAGTTACTTTTTAACTTACTATTTTTACTACTAAAGTTATAGCTTTTCTTTATTTTAGTAAGGAGGGTGCTATTTCTTAAAGATATACTAGTACTTACTTAGGTAGTAAAATCCCTTATAGGCTTTATACTTATTACTATAGCGTAATTTATTACTATAGCTATCCTTTTAGTAATATTACTTTTTATATAGTAAATCTTTATAGTTACTATATAAACCTTTAGTTATAGTAGTTAGGCTAAAAGCTTTATAGCTAGCCTAGCTATAAGGCGTATTATTAATTATAGTTTTAAAAGTCTTATAGGCTGCTTTTAGTACTTTGCTTTATATTAGCTAGTTAATATTTATATTAGTAGCTTTTACTATAGTAAACGCGTTTATCTATAATAATAATAGGCTTTACTAAAGGATTTACTAAAGCTTTATAAACTAAAGCTTTAGGTATAGTAAAGTTACTATATCTATACGCTTAAAAGCTTTATATACGTTATCTTACTTAGTTAACTATACTTTAGTTTCCTTCTTTATTATAAGGTGTTTCTATATAGCCTTTTTATAAACCTTTTTATATTTACTACTAGCTATTACGCCTTTCTTACGTTAGTTAACGCCTATAGTGTTTATAAGGTTAGTTATCTATTATATAAGGTCTTTACTAAAGTAGTAGCATTAAGTAAGAAGGGAGTTTATAACTAATTAGTAAATTACCTCCCTTATATTAGTAAATTACTTCTTCTATTTCTTACGTTTCTTTACTTACTTAGCGTACTACGCCTACTTAAGTTTAAAGACTTTATAGTCTTTATAGCTAAGGTCTATTAGTTATTTAGCTTTTACCTTTATTAGGATATTTATAGTCCTTAGGGTAGTTATACTAGATTATATAGCTTAGCTATTTAGCCTATTACTTATAATAGGTTAGTATTCCTTATTAAAGTTAGATATTTTAACTTTACGTAGTAGCGCTAATTTAGTAGTAATTAATAGGTATAAAGACTTTGCCTTTAGGTTAATAAACGCCTATATCTTACTATCTTTAGTATAGCTACAGATCTAGTTAATCTATAGTAGCTAATTACTCTTTAAGTATAAAATTATTACTTTCTTAGTAGTATTTATTATAATAGAGGGGTACTTTAGCTATTATAGAAGTATATATTAGACTATTAATTATTAAATTTAGTAGGTTATAGAGGTAAAATTATAGTATATTTTATTATATCTTTTTTGATATTCCTATTCCTTATAGCTAAAATTCACCTATAAAGTTATCCCTTAAGGGGTAAATAGTAGTAAATCTATAGCCTCTTATTAGCCTAATTCCCCTATAAAGTAAGGTATATTACCTATAGATTCCTTAGCACTTTGCTATACACTACTATACTATTTTACTAAATTTAATAACTATACACTTATAGTCTGTATAGAGTCTAGTAGATAGTAGACTGTTATAATATAGTCTTAGCTAATAGATAAAAGGGGATTATTATTTTTCTATCTACTAGTAAGGTAACATACTACTACTTAATAGTAGTAATATAGTAAAGAATAAAATTTTTAGTATAAAATTACTAGAAACGTTTTAGAAACGTTTCTAAACGTATTTAAAATATATTTAGAAAGGTTACCTATAATTTAAAAACATTAGAAACGTTCTAAGAATATTTTAGAAATATTCCTATAGGCGTTATAGTTATAATAGTATACTTACTAAGGCTAAACATAATAGACCTTATATATATTAAAGATAATAAACTATTTCTAGAAACAGTAGATATATATTATTATATGTTTTATATAGTTTTTAAAATTATAGAGGAAAAGTATGTAATTAACGTTAAGTAGAAGTACGTTTATAGTAAGGGACTTCTTAAGGTAACACTTAACTAAGGCCTTAGTGTAATATAAGGCTTTAGATAATACCTATAGGGAAAGTTCTACCTAAAGGAGACCTAGGAAATATAAGTCTAAAATACTATATAACTTTACTACGTTTATTTTTAACGTAGTATTAAAACCCTTTTAGGTAAAAACTATTTAAAAGAAGAAGATTCTACTTATAATCTTCTAATATTACTACTACGCTACTAAATAGAAACACATTATAATAACCTTTACGATATAATTATATATAAGACATTTTAGAAACGTTTTTAGTATATTTTCTAGTGCTTACTTTATATATAGGGAAATAATAGTAATATAGTAACTAGGTAAAATATAAAAAGAGTTTTATTATTATAATAGGGTTTTATTAAGTAATCTTAGTAATTCTTACTAAAGACTAGAAGCGTATACCTAATTATATAAATATTATTAAAATCCTTTATGTAATTTTATATCTTTAGAGTAGACGTTTTTTTTCTATAGTCTAAGTAGTAAAGGAGTAAGTATTATAGTAGTGCTTTAAATTAGTAGTCTTAACCTCTATAGATACTGTAATATAGACTAGAATTTATTATTACGTGATTTTATAACATATAAGCTTTAGATCCTAATAACATACTAAGACACTAGAATTTTAAGGTAGGTTAATATAATAATATAATAGTAAAGTACACTTTATCTAATATCCTTTTATTCTTAACTAATAAAAATTCTAGAGTAAAAGTAAGCTACTTAGTAGAGGGTGCGTTAACGTAATTAAATAGAACGCTTTTCTAGTTAGGCCTATACTTATAAGTCTTTAATTAGTAGTCTACCTAATAGCCCTCTAAGTAATATTAGGAACTTTAGTTTCTCTAATACTAAAGATAATAATATATATAGTAAAGCTAATTTTATATTATCTTTAGGTGTTTTATAAGGGTAATTAAGAAGGAGAAGTAGACTAAGCCTTTTAAATTTATAAAGGAGTACTAGATATAGCTCTCCCTATCCTTAGTTAAGTCTCTAATAATAGGTAGTAGAAACTTAAGCGTAAATTAACTAAAGTGTATTATATTTTAAGGAGTAGTAGCTTCTAAATAAGGAGTAATAGCTTTATAATAAGGAATATTAAAAAGAAATAGAAAAAAAAAAGTAAGAGGATAAAATTATACTAAAAAGAGAAGAAATATAGCTATAAAGAGAAAAGCTATAGCTTAAAAGGGAAAGAATAGAGATTAAGAAAATAAGAGAGAAGTAGTAGAGGATAGTTTTTATTTATAGTATAGCCTAATAGGCTATATTTATTTAACGCCTATAAGGTAGACTTTATAGGTTTTAAGGGAATTCTTTTATTTCTTAGTATTAGATTATAAATTTAAACTTAGGTATATAAGGGATAAACCTAAGATTCTATTGCTATTATTAAGATTAGGATAGTAATAAGACTACTAAATAGTATATATTAGATTATATTTATTAGGGGGAGGATAGCCTAAAGTTTTAGCGTTAGCTATTAATTAATAGTAGTGTATATCCTACTTACTTTAGCTAACTTTATTTTATAACTTATAGGTATTATAACGTTTATTTAGCTATAGACTATAGGTAGTTCTTATCTACTAGAAATCTAGCTAAGGTATGTTAAAGATCTATTTAAGAGATGTTTTAGAAACGTTTCTACTTACGTCTCTATTTATAAGGCGTAGTATATTAAGAAGATAGTTATTAGCCTTAATAGCTTTTACCTTTTAAGGGGTTTCTAACGTAATATTATTTCCTATTATAAGCTTATATATATATCTATAGAAATCTATATATATAAGACTTTACCCTCTATTAGTTAATAGAAAACTTACTAGTAGTATGTTAATTATTATAACTCTTTAAACTACTAGTATAAGAAGAAGTAATATTATAACTATAAGTTACTTTAATATACTTCTTAAGAGCACTTAGTAAAGACTACTTATACCTCTATATAATATTAGCTTTTATCTTTTTCTATTAATATATAGCTTACTATAAAATATAGTATCTATTTATTATTATCTAAGAAGTAATAGAAAAGCTTACTAGCTATAATAATAATACGTTTTTACTACTTCTATTAGAGTGTCCTTATCTAAAAGAGAAAACTATACCTAATTATACTTAAATAGTAAGAGATAGGGCTAGCGTAAGCTACTAGTATCTCTACTAATATACTAGTAAAAGGCTAGTGTCTTATAGTATTCTAATAGTATAAGGAAGGTATTTAAAGTATAAACTACTATTATATAGGGGAGATATTATACTTATATCTTTAGATATTTACTATATATAGTATATTAAAGCACTAAAGAATAAAGCTAAACTAGTATTTAATTAGAAGTTATATAACGTTCTTTTTACTTAATATATAACTAAGAATATAGGGAGTATTATAAAGGAATAGGCGGTTATAAAGGGGGAGGTATATAACACTAAGATAAAAAAAAATCTAGAAATATTTCTTAATTAATTAAGTAACATTTTAAAAACGTTACGTCTTCTTTAGCTTATTCTTCTATAACTATTTTAGAAACGTTTTTAAAATGTTTTTTATCTTACTATTATTATTCCCCTCTAAATTCCTAAAAACCTTAGATACTAGATACGTATTTAGGTAAGAAACATTCTTAAAATGTTTCTAGATCCTTTATCTATTATAGCTTAAGGGTATAGGTATAGGTATAGGTAACCTTATAGGCGTAGCGCAGCTTAGTTAGGGTCTTAGGTTATTAAATTCAGTAGGTTATAGGGGTTAATTCGCAGTATATTTTGTTATGTCTTCTTCTATGTTCCTATTCCTTATAGCTAAAATTCACCCTTAAAGTTATCCCTTAAGGGGTAAATAGTAGTGAATCCGTAGCCTCTTATTAGCCTAATTCCCCTATAAAGTAAGGTATATTACCTATAGATTCCCTAGTACTTCACTATATACTACTATACTATTTCGCTAAATTTAACATACCCCCTTAGGGCTACCTAATTCTATAGGGTAATAACCTATAATAGGGCTAGCCTAACCTTACTTTACGTAGCGTATTTCCCTTCTATATTATTATTATCCTATACGTTATCTTTTACTATATTTACTTCCTATTTTAATTTGTCTTCTTTTATCTTACACACGTAATTTACTTTAATTTACACCTATTAATTACTTATATATAATTACTATATAAATTTAGTAAAAGGTTACACTATAAGTACCTTTATTATCCTATCTACTATTATCTTAGTAGACTACTAATACTCTATAATAATCCTCCTTTTAGTAACTTTTTAGTATAGCTAGTAGTTATAAATATCTATATAGTAAAGCTTTATCTATAGCTAGATTATCTTAGCGCTAATAAGGCGTATAGTCTATATATTATTATAGTTAATTTAAACTATAAGTCGCTTTATAGCCTCTTTACTAGGTAATAGTTAGGCGCTAGCCTTACGTTTTATAGGCAGTTTTACCCCTAGCGTAGTAATTAGTTAACTAGTAAAGAGAGCTTCTTTTATAGCTAAGGAAAAAGCTAGAAGTTCTACTTTAGTAGTTAACGTTATAATAGTATTTTACTTATTAGCTTACTATATTACTATTCCTCTAAATAACTTTATTACTACTACCTATAAGCTCTTCCTATCTAAGTTATTAGTAAAGCTTACATTAGCTAATACCTTAAGGGTATTATTATAGCTGCCTTTATTTATACTATATATAAAGTAAAGGTATTATAAATAATAGAGGTAATTTAGTATATAGTCTACTACTTATTAGTAAATATCTCTAGGATTATAGTTAAATTATACTAACCAGCTTACTATAAAAGTAACGTCTAGCTAAGTTATTACTATAGTATATTAGATTATCTCTATTTTTTACTAATAGTAGGTAACCTCTTATAAAAAGGTAATTCCTCTATAAAGTAGTAAATCTTTTTTACCTATTAGGGTTAATTTTAGTATATTATTTCTATATAGTAACTTTATAGCCTTTTTATAGTATACTAATTATAATAGCTAGAGACGTTTTATAGTTTAATTATATAGTACTTTAATACCTAAGAACTACTAAAGTAGCCTACTACCTTTAAGGTAATATTGTTTTTAGAGGGCTGTTATTACTTCTTAGGTAGTAAGCTTATCTTTATAGTAGAAAGTAAGTACGTAGTTATCTATATAAAAGAAGAATATAAGGCCGTTTTTTATCTAGTAGTAATTCTTACCTACTATATAGTAAAACCTAAGCTTATAGAAGCCTTTCTTAAAGTACTTTTACTATAGTAATAGTAATTAGTAAAGGCTATATAGCGTTTTCTAAAGCTAGAGAATTTAGCTTACGTAGTAATAGCCTAATAGTATCTCTATATATATAATTTTATTAATTTCTATATAGATAAAGGCGTTTACTACGTTATATTTAAGAAGCTTTAGATTAAATTACGTAGTAATTACTATAAGTGTTTTAAAAGATATACCTATAAGTATAGCTACGTAAGTATTACGTAGATCTTTTACTTATTAATTACTATAAATTACTAGCCTTACTTTAAATTTAGTAAGTTTACTATACTTATCTAGCTTATAGGTATATACCTATTAGTAACTAAGTACTTAGTGCCTTATAGCTTCTCTTTATGCTACTTTACGCTATAATTATAATTCTTTATAGCTATATAAGTAGCTTTTTTCTACTTCTTTAAATTTACTTTTATATAGGTAGTTTTTTAACTTACTATATAATAGAAGGGCGTAAAGTATTTACTAATAAGTGCTAATTAGGTTCTTTATCTATATATAAAGGTAATTAGTCCCTATAGTAGTTCAATTACCTATTATTTACTTATAGGTTACTTTAGTAAGAAAAGCTACTTTAAATAAGGTTTATAGAATATTTACTTTTAATTTACTAAGGCTTATAGTAAAGTCTACGCTTTTCTTACGTCTAAAAGTATTTTATATATATAAGGTAGAAAAAAGTAGTATATTTACTAATATATTAAACGTAGGCTAGATAGAAAAAGGTAGTATATTCTTTACTAATATATATATAGTA
>JASUDE010000605.1:0-26069 GCA_034509685.1 Colletotrichum cereale | reverse complement strand
AGGAAAGTTAGTGTAAAGGTCAAAGAGGTAGAAAGTATGTGGACGTGCGTCACTCACTATGATGCGTCACTCACTATGCATGTACGTTAGTAGTATAGTAGTAATATTAGAAGATTATAAGTAGAATTTTCTCCTTTTAAATAGTTTTTACTTAAGAGGGTTTTAATACTACGTTAAAAATAAATATAGTAAAGTTATATAGTATTTTAGACTTATATTTCCTAGGTCTCCTCTAAGTAGAACTTTCCCTATAGGTATTATCTAAGGCTTTATATTATACTAAAGCCTTAGTTAAGTATTACCTTAAGAAGTCTCCTACTATAAACGTACTTCTACTTAACGTTAATTATATACTTTTCCTCTATAATTTTAAAAACTATATAAAATATATAATAATATATATCTACTATTTCTAAATTTATAAAGTATTAAGTAAGTAGAAGTACTAAAAGGTATTAGAAACGTTTCTTATCTAAATTACCTTTATTTCTTTACTTTTCTCTAACTCTTAGCTATACTACACCTAGATAATTTTATAATAGGTTATACTAATTACGTATTTATAGTTTATATTAACTATAAACGTTTTTATATTAGAAAATATCTATTATTTTACTTATTTTTTAAAAAAGTAAATAACTATATAGTTACTATATAATTAATATAACTACTATATATACTTTTAATAGATTTATATTAGTAATTAATTAAGAGTAAATTATTAAGGTCTTTTTATATAAGTCTATATATTTTATTCTTTAGTTTACTATAGTATAAAGGTAATTACCTATATTCCTTAGGGAAATAGGAGGATTTACTATTTTTAAATAATATAACGTAGGTAATTAGTGTTTATAAGGCTTTAGTATATATCTATAATTAACCTTCCCTTATATTTACTAATAAACTCTTTAAGTTCTTTAGAGTAAAAGAATATATTTAGAAAAATATTAATAAGGTTATCCTATATTTCTTTTTAATTTATACTTAAGCTTATTCTTAGTTAATTAATACGCTAGATTACCCTAATAAGTCTATTTATAATAGATAGTAGTGTTTTAGTTACTAGTAGGGGAGGGTGTAAGTATTAACTATAAGAGGTAAATAGAATATATAGTATTATTTAGAGGTCTTTTAAAATAAAAAACTTTATCTTAACCTTATACTTTATACTTTAGAGCTATAGTAGTTCTCTATAGTATACCTTATCTATTATATATTATTAGTTAATATAAAGGGGTTATAGACTAGAGAAAGAATAAATAGTAAGTATAGGTATTAATATAGAATTTAACTTAACTTCCTTAACTAGCTAGGCTAGCTAAAGGGTTTTATCTCTAATGTCTAGGCTAGGCTTTTACTAAAGGCTTACTAACTAATCTATAGCATCCTACTATTTAACCTAAGGGACTAAAGGACTAATATATCTTTATAATTATCCCTCCTTCTAAAAGGCTTAGTCCCTAAGGCTGTTACTAATAGGTATAAAGCGTACTCTCTCTAACTTTATAATACGCTTCTTTTAGGTACTTTTAGTCTATTACTAGTTACTTTAGGTGCCTCTAACTATTACTAATTAACGTATTACTAAGTTCTTAGTAAGCTATTACTAAGTATACTAAAAATAATAAAAATAGAATTTAAACTTTAATAGGATTTAAACTTTTTAATAGGTTAACTAAGTATTCTTTTTAAGTGTTTTTAGTAAGCTATTACTAAAGGTTAGGCGCCTTTTAGCTATTACTATAGCTAGGTATATTTAAAACTATTACTAGTCTAAGTACTCTATTAGTAAGTATCTCTAAGGGTTAGGTGCTTCTATAAGCTATTACTAAGGTTAGGTACGTCTAAGGCTATTACTAGAATTAAATCTTTAGGATTTAAACCCTTTTACTAAATACTTAGTAAGCTATTACTAGCTAGTATTTATTTAATATATATATATCTCTTACTTATAGCTATATAGTATTATATATTACGTAAATAGCTATAACTATAGTATAGTAAATTACTTTTATATACCTCTTCTTAAGGTACTTTTTATAAGTTTTTTTATTATAGTAGTTATTTACTATATAGTTTTTCTTATTATACTTAATATAATTAGTATTAAAGTAGACTTTCTTAGTTACTAGCTATTTAGTAACGCCTTAGTAGTCTTTTACTAGGCTTTTATTTTTAGCTTTTATAGCTAGAATTATTAGGCTTATATCTTAGTTATACTAAAGCTCTTATAATTACTTTATAGTAAGGGTAATATCTCTTAGGCGCTATAATTTATACTTCTACTAAGAAAGCGTTAGGCCTACTAACTAAAAAGGCTAAAGGAAAAGTATAAAAACTATACCTACCTCTAACAAACTCTAATTATAGTAAGATATATACTAATTAATAGGTCTTTTAATTCTTAGACTTAATCTAAAGAGAAAATCTAAAAAGATAAAGTATTAATAGAGACATTATAAAAATACTAATATATATAAAAGTAATAAGCTTATAGTAATAACTATATATTAGCTATATAGGTGTCTATATATATATTATTTCTATCCCTATAATAACTATAGGGGGGCCTTTCTACTTATAGACTTTATTTTTACCTTACTACTTTAAGCCTTAACGTAAGACTCCCTTACCTTATTATAATTATCCCCTTTAAATTAGTTATAAGTCCTTATAAGACTAATTTAAGCTTCCTTACGTTAAAGGTATATTAATTAATAATAAAAGAAAAGAAAGAAAGAAACATTATAAAGTATTTAGCGCTTATAATAACAGCTAAATTACTATTATAAAGTAAAACCTTATAGATATATAACCTTATTTTATAATCTATAGTAATTACTACTACGTAACTCTTTACGTTAAGCCTTATATATTTTATCCTATTTAAAAGCTTAATAAAGTTAAAACTAGCCTTTCTAAAAAGGTAGATAAGTAAAGTTATAGTAGGTAATATTATTAGAAGTATTTTATTTAATCTACTTCTATTAGTTAACGTGTTAATTAATATAATCTTTATAGAAGTAACTTTAGATATCTAAAACGTCTAGCTAAAGTAGGTATAAAAGATATAGGGGTATTTCTAAATCTATTAGGCTACTCTAATTATTATTATTATTATTCTTATTATTATCTTAGACGCCTAGCTTATTAACCTACCTAATAAGGGTATTTAGGTTAAATTCATTAGGAAGATTAAATAGTAGATTTAAAAGAGGGAAATTATTAAAGCTTATAGTAAATTAGGTTTATAAATTACCTAGTGTATTTAAAGCTATAGGTAGGGTTTTCTCCTTTAGTTACGTATTAATAGGTAGAAGCATAAGTATAGCTAAAGGTTAACGTAACTAAAAAAAAAGCACTAAGAAAATAGGGTTTTTACTAAAGTTATTATATAACTAAGTAACTTTATATAAAGGTAGGTTATTATAAAGGCTTTATATATTATAAAACTTTACTATAATTATAAATACTATTTATAATACTAAAAGGACTTTACCTTTAATCTTATAGTTTTTATTCTACTAATAAAGCTAGGTAAACTTAGTTAATAATACTTTAAGCTAAAAAAAGGTTTATACTTATTCTATACTATAAAGACTATAAGTAAAGCTATTATCTTATTATTTAGTATTTACTATATAGGCGTTTAATATAGTAACTATAATAGTATCTATTAAAGCTTCTAAGTAGTAGTATTAGTTTTATAATACTTTAACTATATCTATAAATAGTTTATTATACTTAGACGTCTAAGTAGAGTTAGTAAAATAAATATATCTAATAACTTAGTTAACTAGTAATACAGCCTAATAATTATTACTATAGTTAAGTAAGAAGATAAAGTAGTTAGAATTAGTAATAATATTAATTTAATTATAGATAACGTCTATAGTATTAGAAGTAATAGGAAAACTAAGTACCTAACTAAAGCTAAAAGGAGAAGCCTAAATAGATACTAAAGACCTATAAACACTAAGCTTAATAAAAGTATATACTTTATTACTATTAAGGTTCTCTCTATATATTAAAGTGCCTATAGTATTATATAATTTAGTAGTATACTTAAGCTTAATAGGGTTAAGCTCTCCTATAGTTAGGTTATTAAAACGCCTACTAGTACTATATTAAGTAATAAGATACTTACGTAATAAACCTATATATAATTTACCTAAAGAGGTATACTATTTAGCTACTAAAACTAAGTAAAGGTTACTAAGTAATAGATTTCCTTATAGCTATAATACGTTATAACTATTAAAATTATTTACTAATTAGAATTAGTAGACCTAATAATTAAATAGTATAAAGTAGAGAGACTTAGTTACTTCTTTTTTAAAGATAACGTCTTTATCTTTTTTAGCTTTCTTACCTTTAGGTTTTTTATATAGGTTAAAATAATAAGTACTTTAGTAAAGCTTATTTTTTATAGTATAAATAATAGAGTCTTATATAGCTAGGTTTTAAATTATTTTACTACTATAGTTTTTCTTTACTTTATTTAGTAGCTAAATTACTAAATAACTAAAAGATACTAGTATAAAAGGTAAAAAAAGTAATTTAAGTAGTAATACCTATAGTAGTAAAAAAGAAGTTATATCTTAAGTAGACTAAAGAACTTAAGTAGTTAGTTTTATAATACTATTATTATTCTTAGATCTATTTTATAAGGAGAAAGTATTTTAGTCTATTAGGAAACTAGTATTATTACTTAGGCTAAAAAGTCTAGAGGGTATTTAGGTTATAATTTTAAATACTTTTAGAAAATCTAATACCTTTATAGCTTCTTAACGTTCTTTCTTTTAGTTAGGTCTATTATTCTTAAATAGTATAATTAAGATTTATCCCTTCTTAAGAATATTATTATTTATAAAGTTAGCGCTTATATAGTTAAGCTAATTCTTTTTAGCTTTAGTAATAGAGGTAGTAATTAGGTATAATAGGCTTATATAAAGGAAGCCTTATACCTAATTAAGAAACTTAAGCCTTAATACCTAAAGAGGAATATTAGTATTACTTAGGTTAACTAGAGTTACTTATTAGCCTATAACTTTATATACTATTACTAAGATATCTCTATATACCTTTTTAGTACTTTATAAAAAATCCCTTATTTAGTCTTTAGCTTTTTCTTTTTCTATTAATTATTATAAAAGTATAACTAGCTACTTCTCTAGTTAACTATTAGACCTAAGTAAATATATTTATTTTAAATAGTTATACTTATATAGAAAATTAAAAGGTTAAGATTATCTATTAGTAGAGGCTATATATTTTATAGTTCTAACTAGCTAGTATAAAAGGCTTTACTCCTAATAATAGGCTAAGTAGTAATAGCTTTAGCCTTATATAGGCTTTAGACTAAGTATATAAGTCCTATATAAACGTTATTAAGTTTAGGTAAAATTTTAGCTTTAAGAGTACTAATAAGGTTATATAAGCTAGCTATAAGTTATTAATAGTATAGAGGAGGTATCTATTTACTATATATATTTACTATAAGTAGCTAGTTTTTAATAAGGTCTTCTTAAGTTAAGATATTGTTTATATCTATCTAAAGGCTAGTTTTAGTAAGTAGAGGTATCTTTAGGTTAGCTTATAGAGGCTATAGAGGATTTTAGACTAAAGTGTTAGTAATATTAATATAGCTAGCTTATTTTTAATAAAACTTACTTATAGTAACTATCTTTAGTAATAGGATTAATAAAGTTACTTTTATTATAAATAGAAAGCCTTTCTTATAGAGGTGTTTTATTTTTACTTTACTAAGCGTGTTATTATATAATATAAACTTTACTATTATCTTTAGTAGTTATCTTTATATTAACTATATTTATAATAATATTTATAGATTTAATTAACTTTATAAGTTATAATAAACTTAATATATTACTTCTAGGCTTAAGTTTATTTAAATAGGTAAAAGGTAAAGTCTATAAGAAATACTTTCTTAATAACGTTTCTAATAGATATAAAACTAAAAAAAAGAAATAAAAAGGAATAAAGAAATATAATTTCTATCTTTAATTATCCCTTTTAAAGGTAAGAAAATAGAGATAACTTATAAAGAAAAAAGTATAGGATATAGTTATATAAAAAGTAAAAAAGGTAAAGTTAGTAAATATATAAATTAATAAAAAAGAATCTACTTACTTCCTTTTACTTTCTCCTATATAATAAATTTACTTTTACTTTTCTACTAATATTACTAACCTACTAGTAATATCCCCTCTCTTTTTTTCTTTTTTTTCTTTTTATTATTTAACCTATTTAGTTAAATACCTTTCTTATTTCTCTATCTTATAAAGATTCTCTTTCTATAAATAAAAAAGGAAAAACCTCTTATTACCTAAAGCTCTCCTCATTAATAGTATAAATCTAAAAATTACTACCTATAACTATAGCTAACTATAGCTTCTTAATTAATAGTATTAAAAACACTAATTAACTTTATTCTTATAACCTACCTACTAAGTAAATCCTCTAACTACTTAAGGCTAATACTAGACCTATACCTTTAAAAAAAGTAAATAACTTACCTTTATATATATCTCTTATAAATAATTAACTTTAGGTATATCTATATAGTCTCTTTCTTTTCCTCTTCTAACTATTATTAACTTTAGCTATAGGCTGCTACTTTATTAGTCTAAATACTTCCTAATATCCCTTAAAATAAATACTTTAAGGTTACGTTTATTCTTTAGATATAGCTAAATAAATTACCTAGCGTTATATAATTAAACTTCTAGCTTAAATACTTTAGCCTAAAAGACTATAGTTATATATATTTAAGAACTAAAGGTTAAAAGGACCTTTATTAATAAGTCTTTATTTATTACTTTATAGCTACTATTTAAGGTATATAAATAGCTAAGGTATTTAAACGCGTTACTACTATATATAGCTTCTTTATTTAGGCCTATAAAGGTTATAATACTATACCTTATAGCTATTATAAAGAGTGTATATATATAACTAGGAATAAAAAGACTAGTACTTAGGTTTATAAGCTATATTTTAAGTATATATCTCTCTTAGGAACTCCTTATACTAATTACTTTTACTATAAGACCTAAAGCTTTTACTCTTATAATAATAAGAGTATTTACTAGTATTATAGTTATAATATTAAGAAAAAGAGAAAAAAAAGAAAAAGCAGTAAGTTTAATAGACTCCCTATTTCTAACTTTAGAATTCTAATAACTATAGGTATAAGCGCTATTAACTAATTTAACTTCTAGTAGTTCCTTAAATAGAAGCACTTAGCCTAGGCTATAGAGTTTAAGCCTAGCGTATTATTTTACTACGCTTATTACCTATTTACTCTTTAATAGCTATAATAGGCTAGTATTACCTTATAATAGGCGTATAGTAACTTAATACGATTTATCTAAGCTAAGGAGAGAAAGTAGGAAGTATAAATAACGCATAGTTTGCGTAGGCCTTTATCTTATACGTGTTATATATATACACCCCTTTTAGCTAGTTATAAGTAATAGTAGGTTATAGTAGGCACTAGCCTAACTATACTTATTATAGTATAGCCTATAATACATACTCCCCTCTTATACTATAAGGCTTTACTAGCCTTCTATAGTTATATACTATATCTTAAGAAATTGCCTACTAAATAATCCTATAGGCTAGTAGGCTTATTAATTATTTTTCTTTTTTCTTTACTAGCCTTTTTATTAATATTATAAGTATTTATCTTATATAACTATACTTTCCTTTTACTTTTATTATCCTTTTACTAATTACTAGTTATTAATTATAGAAATTAGATAATTTATAATAGCTATAAGTAAACTAATCCTTATATAGGCCTACGTATATATATATATATACCTACTAATTAGTTACTAACTTATAAGATAGCCCCTTACTATCCCTAGCTACTCCCTATCCCCTAAGGATAATAAGGTCTTTAACCCTATTACCCCCCTTACTATAAGTTACTTTCCTTTAGTAAGCGTATTACGTAAGTTAACTAACCTAGCTAGAATAATAAGGATAATAAGAATAATAAAGCTAATAAGGCTAACTATAGCTTCTTAGTTATAAAGAGACGCTATACTAACGCCTTTACCTCTACTACTACTTCTACCTATATACTAACTATCCTTTATATATACCTTTACTTCTTATATATATACTACCTTATATATAACCTTACTACTATCTATTATATAGAGAATATTAGTGCCTATAGGTACTACTATCTCTTCTATATATAGTCTAACTATAGCTACTAACCTATAAGTTTCTTATTACTTATATAAATCTTATGCCTTACTAATATAACTTAGATCCCTAAGGCCTTTTTAGGCCTCTATAAGGTAATATCTATTACTACTTATGCTACTACCCTAACTACTTTTAGCTTTATAAAGCGTACCTCCTTCTAGCTAGCCGTTAAGGCTTAGGAGGTTATAACTAACTTAGAGTAAGAGGTGTAGAAAAGCACTAAGAAGATATATAGAAAGCATACCTATAGTGTATCTAATAATACACCCCTTATACCTACTATACCTACTCCTTTTTTCCTAGCTATTACTACTACTACTACTATTACTACTACTACTAACGCTACATATAGTAAGGTTACTCCCTACCTAGGTAGTCTTATAGCTACCTAAGGTAAGTACTTTATTATTATAGTTAAGGAGATTTTAATCTCTCTTAAGAGAGTAAGTACTAGTCTTCTTCTTTCTCTTATATAGCCTTTATACTAACTTTATATCTTTAGTTTATTAACTTTATTACTACTAACTTTAGTTATAGCTTCTCCTTTAAGCTAAAAGACTTCTAGTAGGAGAATCTCTTATATATTCTAAGTGTACTTATTTTATATAGCTTTACTACTTACCTTATAAGGCCTAGTTATTCTTTATAGGCTATAGCCTTTTAATAGAGATTTATTACTTATCTACTTATTATATATTTTTATTTTTCTTCATATATATATTACCTTTATTATAGACGTTAATAGGTTTATACTTCTCTTTAAAAGAGTCTAAAGCTATAGTGTTTTTAACTAATTTCATAGGTTTCTATATAGCTTTAGTAAAACCCTCCTAACGTATTAGTACCTAATGCGTTTTTATCTTTCTTTTACTATACTATTATATACTAATTATTTTTACAATACGCTATTCTTCTTTACTATCTTCTATTAGGGGGGAAGGCTATATATTATAGGCTTTCTAGCCTAGTAAAAGGTTATTTTTAGTATAGCGTAATAAGTCTATATAAAATTAGTTATAAATATTACTAAGTACGTTAAGTTTAACTATAAGGGGGCTAATTACTTTAGTAACTTAGTAATAGTAGTATAGCTAATTAAGCTTATAATTTAGTTATAAAGAGTAATAATTATATATTAATAGCTATATATTATTACCTACTTTAAACCTTTTAGCTACGCTTTATTACTTATTAGCTAATTCTTCTATATATTATTAGGCTATAGCTATTACTACTTATACTATTATAGTTACTTTAGTTATCTTTTATATAAGTTATTTAGTAACCTTTTTATATATATTTATTACCTTCTATACGCTTTCTTTAACTATAATAGGGTCTATATAGTAGCTATACTCTATAAAGAAAAGGCTTAACTTAGTTACTAATATAGTGTAGTTATTAATTACTAATTACGTAACTAGTGTCTAATACGCCTAATCCTCTTAGAGGTAAGTTACGTAGGTATATAGTATTACTTAGATCTCTTAGTTAAAGCGCTTTATAGCTTTATTACTTTATAGGTAATATAATATACTTAGTCTCTACTTAATACCTATAAGTATACAAAACCTACACTAGAACTTACTTATCTAGTTACTCCCTCTATTACTAATAGTACTTTTTAGTATACTATGAAAGTAGTAATAATAACCTAGAAATCTTTTAGTATACACCTTTATATCTATTATTACTATTAGTTTAAGTATTACTAACTTTCCTAAGTAGTCTATAATAACCTATATATTAGTAGTATAGTTAGGGCTAGATAGTAAGAGATTTATAATAAAGTCTATTAATAGGTTGCTTTTTAGGCGCTTAGGTATACTTAATAGTTATAAAAGGCTTTTCTTTACGTTATATTAGATCTTACTACTTCTATATACGTTATAGTTATAAATAAAGCGCTATACTATTTATAATTAGCCTAGCTAGTAGAACCTCTATAAAAGTATCTCTAAGGTGCTATTCCTCTTAAGGTACTTAGTTACAGTTAAGTTATAGCTTTATTATACTAACTAAGTGTATAGGCTATTAGAGGGGGAATTAGGGTTATTATTACTTAGTACCTATATCCTCCCCCTTTAGGTAAGTCGTTTTATATTATTAAGGTAGTAGTCTATAATCTAAACGTATAACTAAAGGTTAAGTAGAAGTAAGTAGTCCTCTTACTAAATAGCTATATATACTACTTAGAAGATAGTATTACTATTTTACGTTATAACCTATAAAGCTTATAGTTCTTTATCCTTAAATACCTTTATATATAGCGCTAGAGGCGCCTCTATTATATAGTAGGCTATTACTAGTTACGCTTTATTTAGGATTATTTAGATAATATATCCTTATTAGTAGTTATTATTTTATATAAAGGGGGCGTTTTACTTACGCTAGGAGAGTATATTAGGAATACTTACGTTTTTACTAGGCTAGTATATAATATAGAAGCTATATTCTATAAGCGTCTTAGCCTAATAGCTTTAGCGCTTTATTAACTTCTACTTTTTTATAAAGTACTTAAGAGACTTATAGTTAACTATTACTTTAAAAGGCTTTTTAATACTATATAACTCTACTTTTTATACTTAGAGGTAATTTAGTACTACTAATAGCTTTTTATTATAAATAAGGTAGTTATATTATATTAGTATAAGCTTTTATAAGTAAAAAGTAATAGGTTAGCGCTTACCTTTATTATTTACTTATATTAAGGCGCTTCTTAATATAAACCTAAAGCAGTTAGTCTTTATAAACGTTAAGACGTCTAAGTTAAAGTTTTATAATAGTAAAGCTATTATAAAGTAGTTCTTAAGCTTTTTAAATACTATAGTATACTCTATAGACTATATAAACACTACGCTTTTCTTTATAAGGTAAGTTATTAGCTTAACTACCTTAGCGTAATTAGGTATAAATATTTAGTAATAGTTAGTAAAGCCTAAGAAGCTTCTTACACCCTTAATAGACTAAGGTGCTAACTACTTATAAATAGTATATACCTTTTCTAAGTCTATTAAAACGCTTTTCTTAGCTTCTAAGATAAAGCTAATATACTTTACCTTTTTTATACTAAAGTTACTCTTCCTTACGTTTAGGCTAAGCCTTACTATATAAAGCTTCTTAAGAACTTAGTAAACCTTTTACTTATAGTCTTCTTTTATCCTATTAGAATAAATAAGGATATTATTAAAGTATATAGTAATAAAGTTATTAAGAAACTCTTAAAGTAAGCTGTTTATAAAGTACTACTAGTTTATAGGCGTATTTATTAGCCTAAAGGGGTAAACTAACTATTTAAAAAGCTTATATTACGTATAAAAAGTAGTCTTATACTTATTACCTTTAGTAATTTATATCTTATAGAAGGCTACTACTATATCTACCTTAGTATACTACTTTACTACTTCTATATAGTAAAGCGTCTTAAAGATTAGAGGTAGTAGATAATAGTTCTTCTTTATAATAGCGTTTAGCGCTTTATAATTATAATAAAAGCGTAACCTACTACTTAGTTTATATATAAAGAGTACTAGCGCCTTTACTATAAAGCTACTTACTTAAATAAAGCCTTTATTAAAGAGGTCTTTTAGGGTCTTCTTTAGGACTAGTAATTCCTCCCTTAATATACTATAAAAAAGGCCTTATAGTAAGGTTACTTCTAGTTCTAATTCTATATAGTAGTTATAGCTAAGTTAGCGTAGTAGTACTTTTATTAAGGTGTTAGAGTTAAATAAGTTACTATATTCTTTATATACCTATTATAGTAATACTATAACCTTAGTAGCTTATCTTACCCTTTTATTTAACTTTAGCTATAAAGCTTTCTTTATATTAGTAAGGCTAACTACTATAATTTAAGAGAAAGCCTATAAGTCCTTACTTATCCCTTTTATAAATAGGTTATATTAAGCGGTATAATCCTTACGTATAGCCTTATAATAGATAGCTATAAAGGTAGGCGCTTTAATTACTTAAGCGGCTTTAATTTTATATACTATTATAGACTCTTATTAATTAACTAGGCGTAGCGTAAGGTCTACTTACTTATAGTAAATAGTACGCTTTATAGCGTTATAAATAGTATAGTTATATTCTATCTAAGGTTTTCCTAAGAATATATTAACGTTAAGGCTATATATAACGTATATATATATATACTAGTAGTATTTATAAAGTTTAAAGTTAAATATAACTACTCCTTTTACTATTATACTAGCTAATTTATTAGTAAACCCTTTTAAAAGAATTTTTTATTAAGAGATATATAGGAAGCACTAAGCGTATGTAAAGTTATAGTTTACTATTATATAAGTATTATAACTAGTATTAGTAAAGGCTTAGGTAGGAGATCCTTTATTAATATAGGTATCTAATAGTATAGCTAGTCTAATTATTCTCCTCTTATACTAAAACTCCTTCTATCTTATATACTTCTTACTTATTAGCTTTAAAGCCTAATTTTACTTTAAAGCTATTTTTTTTCTAACTCTTTTTTACTTTTAGTAGTACTATAAGCGTTATTACTTTCCTTAAGCTCCTTAATCTTAGTAGTTACTTTAGCTATATAGGTAGGCTTACCTTTTTTTTCTTACTATTAAGGTAATTATAAGCTAGGTATTTAATCTTTTAGTAGGTATAGTACTAGTGTGTTTTAGTATATACTTTTTACACCTTAAGGTGTTTTTTTCTTTTAGCTTTACTAGCTATATATACTATTATTCTTCTTATTATTTATATATCTTTATTAGTATCTTTTAACGCTAAAGGTAGTAAGTATTTATAAGTAGGCTATATACTACTAGCTAGGCTTTTAACCTTTTAGGCTACTTTACTTACTTATTATATATATATATAGAAGATAAGAGAAAGTAAGACGCTTACTAGTACGCTTTAAATATAAAGGGGAAAAGCGTTTAAAAGGAGTATAATTTACGCTTTACTTAGCTATAGGTAGCTTTTAGCTTTAGCTAATACCTATTTAAACTTTAGGAGGAAGGTAGTAAAAGATTTATACTTCTTTATCTTAATACTTATTAAAGAGGTAGATATATAGGTCTTTATATTTAGGTTACTATATATACGCTTTAGGTACTTCAGGAACTTTTTAGAGTTATAATTTACTTAAGCTCCCCCTATTTTATAGTAAGTTAATACTATTTTCTAAAGCGTTATATCTAAGTAAGAGTTAATAAAGTACTAGGCTTTTTACTTTATTATAAAGAACGCTTTATTAATATATAGCTTATTATATATTTAGTGTAACTATATAGAGAAGTTTTAGTACTAGCTAGAGAACTTTAGAGGGTTTAATATTAGTTTTTAAATAACCTAGGGGTAGTTTTTAGCTAGTATAGGCGTAATAACTATAATAGCTACTATAGGCGTAGTGTTTACTACTTCTAAAGACTCTTTATTACGTAATTTAATTATAAGGCTTACACCTTAGGGGTTAGTACTTCTTACTTTAAGCTTTTTTATTTCCTATATTATCTCTACTATTACTTACTTTAAGGCTATAACTTTAGCTTTTACTTTAGCTAATAGAGAGGTTTTATAGCTTATTACTATTTTAGTATCTTATTATATACCTATTACGTAGTATAATTAGTAAGGTATTTATTTTTATTTTAAGAGCTTAGATATATAATAGGCTAGTATTACCTTATAATAAGCGTATAGTAACTTAATACGATTTATCTAAGCTAGAGAGAGAAAGTAAGAAGTATAAATAACATACAGTTTATATAGGCCTTTATCTTATATATGTTATACGTATACGCCCCTTTTAGCTAGTTATAAGTAATAGTAGGTTATAGTAGGCACTAGCCTAGCTATACTTATTATAGCGTAGCCTATAATAATAGCTAATACGCTTTACTATTAAGTAGGTTATATCCTCCTTAGGACTTTAACTAGTTAAAAAGATATAAAATAAAGAAATAAAACTTTTAGAATTAAGATTTTTTTACTTTTAAAGTAAATAATAAAAGAAATTATAAAAATAACGTAAGGATAGGTTTAAGAATAAGTTAAAGGAAAGGGTCTTATAGATAAATAGTCTTTAATAAAAGAAATTATATATCTTTTAGTTCTTTTATTTCTATATAGTCTTTACCTTTCTTTACGCTTATACTAAGTATTACTACTTCTAAAGTCTATTATTTTACCCTTTTATATACTACTTTAAGGTCTACTAAATACTACTTAGACCTTATAATAATAGCTTAAAAGGACTTATCTTTATTCTTTTCCCTAAGTAATAAGGGTTCTTTTACCTTTTTATTTTTAATATTATCTTCGTTAAGTTATTTTTATTTAAACGTAAGGAAAACTTTTATAATATTTTATTCTAAATTAAATCTAAAAATCTCTAGATTAATAGGTTTCTAATACCTATTAGGTGCTTTAATAAATTTTTATAGTTAGTTACTACTTAATATTTTCCTAATAACTTTATCTTTAGATAATATTACTAAATAGTATAATAGTATATTAAAGGCCTAAAATAAAATCTTAAATAGTCTTTACTATTAGTAGTTAAGCTTTATAATTATAGACTTATTAATTAACCTTTTAACGTTAAATACTAAGACTAAGTCTCTTACTTTAAGTTACTCTTCTTACTAGGTATAAGTATATCTCTTATTATAATATTCTATAGCCTTTTAATATTATATTACTATAGCTTTCTAGGCTTTATTATAATCTTTATTAAGCTAGAGAAAGGCTTATAGTCTTATTTAGACCTCCTTTTCTCTTATTATAACTAAAGCCTAATCTAAAACCTACTACATAAGTATAAAGGTCTTAATTAAGGTAATAGCTTTATATCTATATATTAAGTAGAAAGGGCTAAAGCTAGTAAAGAAATAAACACTAGTTTAATTTATAAATAGAGTAGTAAAGAGATATAGCTAGAGATTAAGTTATATACCTTTAATAAAAGTTAAAAGCGTATAGGTAATAAGTTAATATCCTATTTCTATAGCTTTATTAGCTTTAGAGTTATAAGCTAATATAACTCTCCTCTTTATACTATACTTTTTATTAAATTAAATTATATACTTCTTATTTTTAAGTCCTCTATTAATAATTAATTCCCTATATAGACTATAGTATTAAATAATTTCTTTTTATATAAATTTAGTAATACCTTTTAAATTAGCTTTCTTTAGCTACTAGGCTTCTAGCTAACCTATTATTAGGTCTCTTAACTTAACTAAGTAGTATTTATTAACGCGTTATATATCTAAGGATACTTATATAAATAGTAGACCTTTAGGAGTAGTATAAGTTCTCTTATTATTAACCTACTATCCTTATTATAGTTAATAGTTAGAGTAGGATTTAACTACCTCTACTACTTTAGTATATATCTTATTTTAAATATAATAGTCTATAAGCCTTTTTACTATAGCTTCTTTACTATAATAGCTACTTTTAGTATAAGTATTTATAATAAGGTAATAGCGTTATTTATAGTTATTAACTACTTATTATAGTATTAGTTTTATTACTATTAGTTATATAAAAAGTAATTAGTCTTATAAAATATAGTTTAAAGCCTTACCTTTAAATTATTAGTACTAAGTAGTATAAACTTCTAGTAGTTATTATTATATTAATAAGTAGTATATAATCTACTTAGACTTTATTAAATAGGTCTATAAATTATCTAAAATAGTAGAGGGTAATATTAAGAGGTAATTAAGGGAGTTACTATTATTTATATAAACCTCCTTTATTCTTTTACTATTACTATATAACTATACTTCCTTAAAGAAAGATCTACTCTTTATATTAGTAAAGAAGATTTATAAATTAATCTAATTATTAATTTCTTTTTCTACTTCTTTATCTAAAGTATCTAAAGGTCTTTATAGTTTTTATAATAATCTATTTACTATAGTATTTTAAAATCCCTTAATATAGTAGACTTTAAAGTTAAATATATAGATCTAAGTAATCTATTAAATAACTAAGGTACTAGAAAGGTTAGTAGTAGCGCTATAAAGTTATACTACTAGCGTTTAGGTATTAGTTTCTAAGATAAAGTGTTAGCTATATAGGTAGTTATAGTAGCGTTTTAAAGTCTTTAGGACTTTATAAAGTTCCTTTTTCCTAGCGTTATAGTTAAGCTTTACACTAGCCTATATTCTACTCTTAAATCTTATAACTACTTACTTATTACTAATAAATTAACCTAGTACTCCTCTCTATCCTTTACTACTTATATCTACTATAAGGTAAATAGTACTACCTTTAGGACTATAGTTAATTAAGATAAGTATAGAAGCTATAGTTAGCTTAGATTTAAGAATATCTATTATAGCTTACTATTTTAACTCTTATATAAAATAGGTATTCTTTTATAATAATATTATAAAGGGGTATATAATTATTAAAAGGTCTTTAACCTATATTTAATAGAAAGACGTAATACTTAGAAAGGACCTAAGATTAGTAATATCTTTATAAGTAAGCTATTTATAAATCTTAATTATCTTCTTTTAGTTAAGGTAACGTTTAGAAGTTTTATAAATATAGCTAATAATTATTACTATAGTTTAGGCCTATTTAGACTTAACTACTATAACTATATAACTTATAAGCTTTAGGTTTACTAAGACCTTATTAATATTAATTAAATACTTAAAAATAAATCTATAAATACTAAGATAAGTTAAAAGCTTTATATTATTATATATAGAAGTAAGTCCTTAAATTATAATATTATTAAGGAAAGCTTTATAATTATCGTAATACCTTTACTAGTATTACTAGCTTTATAAGGATTCTTCTAGAACCTAGAATAACTTTATTCTGGCTCCTTACTAGTTAGACCTATACGTAGTCTACGTATTTCTACGCTTTAGATTACGTAACCCTATACGTAGAAATCTAAGCCGTTTTCCTATATTATTTCCTACTTAAAAAGTAACTCTATAATAGTTATAAGCTTAGCTTATACTACACCTCTAAACTACTATATCTAGAACGCACTACTTAGCTAAGAACCCTCTCATAAATAAACTATCTCTTACTTTTAATCTTAAATCTTAATCTATTATATCTCTATAATTAACTTTATTACTCCTAACTACTAAGAAGCTTAGGTCTTAAGGCGATTAGCCCTTATAGTATCTAGCTTTTTAACTTAAAGTATAATTAAAACACGTCTAAGACTATATTAACCTAGATAGCCCTTAAATAGATAAATCTAGTTAACTACTATTTCTAGATAAAATCCCTAACGTACTCTAAGTAAGTATAATTAGTAAATATGTTATCTAACGTAATACTATATAAGGCCTACTACTTTTACCTCTGGAAATAATAGACCTAAACGTATAAATTAAATACTAAGCGTATGTCTCTAACGTTACTTCTAAAGAAACTAATAGGAGATAATATAAAAAGGCGTTTAATATAATTAACGTTTAGGTTAAAGTAACTATAGTAGACGTAATTCTAAGGTTAGCCTAGATAGAAGCTCTTATAGTAAATAAGATAAGCCTCTATATAGTATTACGTATCTTTAAATAATAATACGCTATTTTAGACCTTATACTTTAAGCAATTACTTAATAAGAATACCTTTTAGTAATTAATAAAGTAGGTTTTAATATAAACCTTACTACTTAGCTTTTTAAGTAGTAAAATATATACCTTTATATAAAGCTACTAAAGATACCTAACACTCTTAGACTAATTACTTCTAAAACCTTCCTTTAAGTAGTAGCGCGCTAAATTACCCTAACGTAGGTGAATTACAAACTTATAGAGATTATCTAAAGTAAAGCTAGAGGCCTACCTATTAGTAACCTTAATAACTACGTAATAATCCTAACTAGCGTCTTATAAGAAGATTTATTTATAGTAAAATAGAGAGGAAGAAGCTATAGGATTTTTACTACTTTAGTAGGTTACCTTACTCCTTTATTTAATAATAACTTACGTTACTTTATAATAAAAGACTTATATAACCTATACGTATATAGCTACGCTTATTACTAGCCTATATATAAATACTTAGTTATAGAAAAAACCCTTATAGGAAAGTCTACTACCCTTATAAACGTCTTAAGTAAACTTACTTAATAGATTTATAACTATATTAACTCTAAGGAGAATACTAACTTCTAAATTAAACTTATTTAGAAAGGATAGCTTTAAGCTATACCTACGTTTTAAAGGAAGGAATCTATACTAAATAATAATAATAATAGAAGAAATAATAATAAGGCTAAAAACCTTAAGCTAAATAAAGGGAAGCCTATAGAAGACGATATACCTTTAAAGATTATAGTATATATTATTAACCTTACTTTAATTAACTAGTTTTTAGATAAACTTACTTTTTAAAAGTAATCTTATAGCGTCTTTACTACTTTATACTTAGGCCTATACGTCTTATTACGTAGTACTATATTAAATAACTATAGCGCTACGCACCTAGTAAATAATATTACGCTTTTAAAACTTAGCTTTATTTATATCCTAAAGAGTAG
Organism: Colletotrichum cereale; assembly: GCA_034509685.1. Classification (NCBI taxonomy): domain Eukaryota; kingdom Fungi; phylum Ascomycota; class Sordariomycetes; order Glomerellales; family Glomerellaceae; genus Colletotrichum; species Colletotrichum cereale. Next base: position 7,305 of record JASUDE010000605.1, on the reverse strand, counting down.
TAAAGAATAGGTTAATTTAGTACTACTTTATACCTTATTCTAGTAAAAGGTATATATATAATTAAGGGTGCTTTTAAAAGCTTTAATAGAACGCTTTATAATCTTACTCTTAAAGACGTAAGATATATAGAGAACTTTTATATTAACGTTATTTTAGAAGCCTTTCTTTATAAGATTAGTATATAGTACTTAGGACTAGACTATACACTTTACTATAGTAGATACTTAAATAGCTTTATAGTTAAGTAGCTTATAAAAAAAGTAAATATTGCTTTTTTTAAATATAAGCCTCTTTCTAACTACCCTTCTTCTATATAAATTTCTATAAGTAATATTACCTTTATTAATATTATAGTAGCCCTATCTACTAGAAAATTAAAACCTATATACTAATTATATTAAGAAAAAGAAATATAAAGTAACCCTACTTAGCTTTAGTACTTATAAGGCAGACACTTAGGACCTAAGGCTTTAGAATACCTTACTTTTAACGCTTAGGGGGTAAAGATAAAAGCCTACTAAAGGCTAAAATATACTTACTACTAGATAACCTATATAAGGAAAGTAACTTTTAAATAAATATTAGAATAAAGATTATTTTACTTATACTATAGAATTACATAAGATCTATTTAATTACCCTAAAGGCTTTAGAGGCTACTTTTAGCTTATAGTAATTAAGGATAAATACACTAGCTATATCTTTAGCTTCCTAAGGGTTTCTAAGACTTATAAGAGTGTGTTCTATATCCTCTAAATCTTTAAGTAATAGGTAGTAAGGTAATATAGCCTTACCCTATATAAGATAAAGCAGAATATAGATTACTTTATAATAGTAATTAATAGCTATATAGAATATTAGAAGTAGGTATAAGAAAAAGGGATTAAGATTAAGATAATACTACTATATATAAAGAAGCTAAACAGTAGGGCTAAAAAAGCTAGCTAAAAAGTTATTACCTAAGTAATTAAGATACTATTTAAAGTAAACCTCTTATAAGAACTCTAGGTTAAAGCTATAATAGTAAGTACCTACCTTTATAATATTAGCCTTTATTAGTATAACATATAGCTTTACCTTATTAAGAGAGAAGATAGATAGTTTAGATAATACTTTTACTAGTAGTATCTATACTACTAAGTAAGCTTTAGCTAGGACTTATATCTATAATAGGGATAGCTTTATACTTATAGCTACTAAGCGTACTTTATCTAAAGGGATAAAGAGAGAGATATAGAAAGATAAAGCTTTAAGGTAAAACTAAGGGGCTATATTAGGTATTTAGTTAGCTATATTTAGAATACCTATAACCTCTACTAAATCTAAATCTTTTTACTTTAGTAGGTTATTATTATATATAATATAACGTTTAATAAGTTTTACTTCTACTTAAAAGATAATATAAGAGTAGCCCTTCTAACTAAAGACGCTTATAAAATTATACATAATATTTAGAATCTATATACTATATATAATTAAGAATTTTACGTTTTAGGTATTATAAAGGAAGTTAATATTACGCTTATCCTATAAGAAGTATATCTATTATAATAGCTTTTACTACTTACTCTTACGCTATAAATAGTATCTTTAGATAAAGACAAACCTAAGGATAAAAACTTAGCCTATATCTAGTAGGGAGGGTAGCTATTAACCCCTAACCTAACACCTAAACCTAAAGACGTCTAGAAATAGGCGTTAGGGCTAATAATAGCTACTAAAGACCTCTCTTCTTTAGATAAAGGCGTATTAGACTTTAGGGAAGTTAATTACTAAGACTAGGTAACTAAGGAGGATATTATAATCTATATTAGTCTGCCTCTTACTAAAGAGCTAAGGATAATAGACACTTATAATTTATATTTAGAATTAGTATTTATAAGCTATACTATCTAGAGGTAGAAAATAGATATAAGTAACTAAGACGGCTTAGTCTATACTACCTTAATCTAGTAAAGCTAGTAGATATAAGGTTTACCTCTAACTTTAGGAGAAACAAACTAATCTAACCTAAAAAGAGCTTCTAACTACTAATCTATATTTACTTTTTCTAACTAAACGTAAGATACTTTCTTTAATACCTTCTTACTAAATAGGTAAAAGGTAATTAATAAGGAAGCTATAGGGTACTAAACGCTTTATAGCTACGTCTATATATCTATTATTTAACTAAAGTATATATAGAAGATTATAACGCTATATAAAAAGAAATAAATAGTAGATTTAGTAACCCTACTTTAGAACTAAAGGGAACTCCTTAACCTTTTAGTACTAATTTAAAACGCCTTTATAAATATAGTAGTTACTAAGATATATAAACTTAAAGAAATAGGCACTTAGAAGGTAGTAGATTAAAACGAAGTTACTTAAAAACTAATCCCTCTTAAGTAGGTCTTCTTATATAAGTTAGACTAAGACGGCTTTCTTAACTAATATAAGGCGTATATATATATAAGAGGGGATATATAGAAAGTAAACCCTCTAAAGCTTATATATATAGCTACCCTTATAGTATAAACTTTTTATATTATAATAGCTTTTATAGCTAAATTTAACCTTAGTATTTAGTAACTTAATATAGTTAATGCGTTTCTAAACGCTAAGAGAAGGCTAAATAAGTAACCTATTATATACTACCTCCTAAACGGCTTTAAGATACCTAATAAAGTTATTAAGCTGTAATATACTCTTTATAGACTTAGAGACGTACTACTCCTTTAGTATAAAGAGTTTTTAAATACCTTTTATTATTTTAAAATAGTGCTTATAAGTAAAAACTTATACTTATTCTAGACACTAGATAAGAAGGTCTTCTTCCTATTTTATATAGATAATATACTTATCCTATATTATAATAATAATATAGAGGAAGTAAAAAGGATTACTAATAGGATTAAAGTAGCCTATAAGGTAAAGAAATAAGGCTTAGCTAAATAGTACTTAGGTATTTAGATCCTATATAACTAGCTAGCGTAAAAGATCTTCCTAGCCTATAACTAATATATTAAATAAGTAACTAAGAAGTTTAACCTTATTAACTTAAAGTTACCTATAATTCTATTACCTACCTATTTACTTAAGAAGAACTAATCTTAGGCGACCTTATATAAGGTTAAGCGCTTTTAAGAGGAGATTAGCTTAATCCTTTATATAGTAATAATAATATAACCTAATGTAGCGTATACGTACGCTTTACTATTATGTTTCCTAATAAACCCCTTACGTATACACTACTATATAGTAGACTAAGTTATTAGATATCTTTACTATATAAGGTATCTAGTAATATACTATAGTACGTTAGGGGGTGTCTAGATACTACTTATTATAAGTAACGCTTTATTTATAAATAATAAAGAGATATAAAGATTATTATAGGGATATATTATCTTACTCTTTAGAGGGCTAATTTAGTAGAAGGCTGCTTAGTAGGCTACTATAACTACGTTAACTATAGAAGTAGAGCTCTTTAGTCTAAAGCATATTATAAAAGAGATAATTACCCTCTAACGCCTCTTCTAAGACGTATAACTAGACCTTAGCAATATATAGAGGATTAATTATAATAATAACTAAACGATTTAGCTTATAGTTAGTAAGAGTAAGCGTATATTAACCTACCTATAGTATATTAATATTTAAAATATATAGCTTTAATAAGAATTTACTAAACGGTTATTTAACGTTATATATATACCTATAGATAATATACTAGTAGATAGACTTACTAAAATCCTTTTACATATAAAATTTAAACACTTTTAAGTGTTACTAAACCTATAAGATATATAAATAATAATTATAGGCACTAAGAAAATATTAAAAGCAGACGAAGTATACCTAAAGGCCTAGTTAATTCTTAATTATAGCCTAGAGGCTGTTACTCCCTATAGAAGCCTAAACAAACTTAATTAAAATTTAGTGCTACTAACCCCCTAAAGACGCTACGTACTAATCTATAAGGATCTTATATATAAGTATAATTAATATAGGTATTAATTAACTAATAAGGGAGTTAATTATTATTAAATTTAGTGAAATAGTATGGTGGTATATAGCGAAGTACTAGGGAATCTATAGGTAATATACCCTACTTTATAGGGGAATTAGGCTAATAAGAGGCTATAGATTTACTACTATTTACCCCTTAAGGGATAACTTTATAGGTAAATTTTAGCTATAAGGAATAGGAATATAGAAGAAAACATAATAAAATATACTATAATTTTACCCCTATAACCTACTAAATTTAATAATTAATAGTCTAATACGCGCTTCTATGATAGCTAAAGTACCTCTCTATTATAATAGATACTACTAAGAAAGTAATAATTTTATACTTAAAAAGTAATTAGCTACTATAGATTAACTAGATCTATAGCTACGCTAAAGATAGTAAGATATAGGCGTTTATTAACCTAGAGGTAAAGTCTTTACGCCTATTAATTACTACTAAATTAGTACTACTACGTAAAGTTAAGATATCTAACTTTAATAAGGAATACTAACCTATTATAAATAATAGGCTAAGTAGCTAAGCTACGTAATCTAGTATAACTACCCTAGGGACTATAAATATCTTAGTAAGGGTAAAAGCTAAATAACTAATAGACCTTAGCTATAAAGACTATAAAGTCTTTAAACTTAAGTAGGTATAGTACGCTAAGTAAGTAAAAAAACGTAAGAAATAGAAGAAGTAATTTACTAATATAAGGGAGGTAATTTACTAATTAGTTATAAACTCCCTCTTTACTTAGTACTACTACTTTAGTAAAAACCTTACGTAATAAATAACTAACCTTATAAACGCTATAGGCGTTAACTAACGTAAGAAAGGCGTAATAGCTAGTAGTAAATATAAGAAAGTCTATAAAAAGGCTATATAAAAACACCTTATAATAAAAAAAAAAACTAAAGTATAGTTAACTAAGTAAGATAATACGTATAAAGCGCTTAAGCGTATAGATATAGTGACTTTACTACGCTTAGAGCTTTAGTTTATAAAGCTTTAGTAAATCCTCTAGTAAAGCCTATTATAATTATAAATAAACGTATTTACTATAGTAAAAGCTACTAATATAAACATTAATTAGCTAACGTAAAGTAAAGTACTAAGAGTAGCCTATAAGACCCTTAAAACTATAATTAATAATACGCTTTATAGCTAGGCTAGCTATAAAGCTTTTAGCCTAACTACTATAACTAAAGGTTTATATAGTAACTATAAAGATTTACTATATAAAAAGTAATATTACTAAAAGGATAGCTATAGTAATAAATTACGCTATAGTAATAAGTATAAAGCCTATAAGGGATTTTACTACCTAAGTAAATACTAGTATATCTTTAAGAAATAATACCTTCCTTACTAAAATAAAGAAAAGCTATAACTTTAGTAGTAAAAATAGTAAGTTAAAAAGTAACTTAATAATTTACTATATCTTATAGAAAAGGTGTAAAAGATTTACTAATAAGGGGAGTAACTATATAGTTACTACTAAGTAATAGTGCCTATAGCTTTTTACTTCTTACTACTAACATACGTATTAAAGGAGTTAGCACTACTTAATTTAGAGGTAACTAATTACGTATTTAATAACCCTACGTAGTTTAGAGACTTACGTAGCGTAGCTATAGGAGACTACCTCTAGGTAAGTATAAAGCCTATAGTAATTAAAGGATATAAGATAGCTAAAGTATATATAAAAGGTAATAATAAATTAGTAAAAATATACCTCTATAAAGTAATCCTTTACTATAACTTTACTATAAACCTTATCTTATTTAACTAACTAAGGAAGATAGGTATTTAGTAAGATACTAGCCTAAAAAATAACTACCTCTATTAATCTAACTACTTATTAATTAGGTATATTACTAAAAAGAATAATTAACATATACTTAAATACTACCTTATTATAGAATTTAATAATATAGCTACGTTTATCTTATAGAGAAGCGCTAATAATATACTTCTACTACTATAGAAAAGGTACTACTACACTATAGTAATATAAAGAAAACCTATATATAGAGATATAAAGCTATAACACTACTAGCTTAGGTATTTAGGTGTAGCAGCCCTTTACTAATTGACTAATACTACCTAAGGAGTATAAATAACTAGTAGCTATAGTATAACAATCTGTAACTACGTAGCCTATAGACTTAGTAAAATAAAGCGTTAAGTATAGTAGTAGCCCTATAAGAGCGTAAATATTATAAAACCTAGTAACTAAATAGTAATTAATTTCTATATATTTACTAAAGGGTATAGTAGATATACCTTATAGATACTTATTAGTAACTATATATTAGGAATATTATAGGATTTCTACTTATAAGACTATAAAAGTAACGTAATTAACTAGACGCTACGTAAGTTCCTTATATATCTTAAGAAGAATTATAGTATATAGGTATAGGTTATTAAGACTAATAGGGAAATACTTTACTATAAGTAAGTAATAAAGATAATTACTACCTATAAAGTAACTATAGAGTACTTAGTGCTAAATACCTAAGCGTAAAATAGAGTAGCTAAGCGTATTACTATAATTATCTGCCTTAAGGTAAGATATATAAGAACTAACGCAAAATTACCTAAAGCCTTATAGCTAAAGATATACGTAGTAGTAATATACCTATATAACTATATACTATTAGTAGTTAGGGGGTAGAAATCCCTATATTAAGTGTAGTATTTACACTTTAACCTATTTACTAATATTATAAATCTATACGTAAAGCCTAACCTTTCCTATATATAAGCGTATAGCTACTAAGCTTTTGCCTTAACAGCTAACGCGTAACTTAGGCGTAATAAGCAGAAGAAGTTATCCCTATAAGTATAAATTAGTTACTTAATTAGTTACACTTTAAGTAATTTATACTATATATAGCATCCTATTAAGAATAAGGTATTTACTATACGTAACGTAATATTTAATAAAAAAGAGAAATTTAATAGGTTAATTAACTACTTACTTAATAAACTATAAGACTAAAATCTTACTACTATTTAGGCGTAAATTAAATAACTTATTATATAAAGTACGCTAGCCCTATAGGCTAAGGAAATTAATAAGGAAGAAGGTAATATCGTTAAAGGATAGTACGCTAAGGCTACACTAAGTAACTATAAAGCTCCTAAGAAGGAGTATAGATATTTATAAGTAACCTTTACTCCTTAGCTAACGCCTCCTTTATTACTACTAGCTGTATTCTTTAGCGCTTTAGTAAAGCTTAACGTAAGAGGTAAAGGTAATAATAATACTATAAAACACTCTACCTTATAAGTAAATA
>JASUDE010000604.1:0-26242 GCA_034509685.1 Colletotrichum cereale | reverse complement strand
CTTCGTGCTTTGTGCGCTTGCGTATGCGTGCGCATGCGAAGCGCCCTCGTCACGTGACCTGTATCCCCCCCACTCCTTATACTACCTCCTGACACCTCGTATGTATCGTACCGAATAAAAGGTAGTGCTTTGTGCCGAGGAAAGACCACAAAATACAAGAGAATGGCGAAGCTTCACTGGATCCATAGTGCCAAGATTTCGCAAACTCGAGGTGATGCAAGCTTGTAGAATCTTGGCGGACACAGGAGCTAATGAGTTTGGTCCACTGGTTATTTTCCTCGAGCGCTTGCTTCTCACCCGGTTGATTCGGCCCTGATATCAGGCTCTTTGGAAATAACAAAGCAAATGTATGAAGAAGTGCACAGTATTCCTCCACCGAGAGCTTGATAATTTCAGTAGTAAGCTCTTCAGCCTCTGGGACGATTTGTGAAATCTCATCCGGGCTCCAGTAGCCATTACCACTCTCTGCCAGAGTTCTCAGATGTTTAAGTCTTACCTCAACAGGCAATGATTTGTAATCGAAATCACTACGTTTGATAAAAGCTCGAAAAGCAGGGTAGCTGGCACCATAAAGGAGTAACAACTGGGTTGTTCTCATATTGTCGACAACATCGTATAGACCGTGAGCTGCCCAAAGCTCAAGAAACTGAAGGTCTTGAGGTCCGGAGCTATTACTACTACTGCTCATCAAAAAGATAAGAAGAATCAAGAGAGGATCACTAAAAAAAAGGATATTTTAGACGTCGTTTTATGTTTCACTGGCATGGACTAACCTGGTTGTTGTGCTGATTGGTTCGGATACATAACTATCAAGACCTCGTTCTAGAAGTAGTCTTGTCGTTATGAAAGCGTTATATACTGTAGCCAACTTGATGATTGGTGCATCCATTAGCCACTCTGAGTTAGGAAACCCTTTGTGGATCTAGGATACTCACCCAAAGCAAGCTGCTGCCGTGCTGATTGCGTGCATATAGAGTCATCTTTTGTTCATCCAAGTATTGAAAGAGGCCGAGAGCATCGTCTGCCTTCATATAGATACAAAGCTCGTCATCAAACTCATCAACCACTTCGTAAGCTCTCAAGTTCAACTGCCAACCTTGAAAACTTCTTTGTGCCAGTAATGAGTACACAGATCCGGTGAGCCAAGTGGGTGTGCGAATAGAAAGCTGAAAACTAGAATTGGCACCAAAGCCGAATCGGAAGGTTGGTAAAAGAAAGTTTAAGGAGGGCATTTGAGACATGTTTGTTACAGCAGAGTGGGCGTAGTTGGGCTTTCTTCTTTTGGTAATGTTTGTTTCGACCGTCTCGAATGGACCATTGTTGTCAATAGATGCGTGACCTAGCAATTTGGTCGATCTTGGCTGCTCTTCGAGTACGAAAGTAGTACAAAAGGTCGACATTGCCCTAGAAATAGTCTTAGAAGCTGTGTATGATGGACACCCTGATAGCAGCGATAGTTGTACGTACACCAAGTACTGCGTCTGTGCTATCGAGAACAGATACAGTGCCGAGTCGAGGCTTTTGTCCAGAGCATTCCATTCGTCCTTTCGAAGGAGCACTTTGGTCGATGCGAACCTCCGTTTGAAGCCACGTTGATCAGAACTGATCTTGGCCTGCAAGCGATCGACCAGCTCTTGGAGGTCGGTCAGCGCACGGCGAGCTTTGGCGATATGCTTCTGCAAACGAGCCATGTTGTAAACGGCTTCGGGGAGCTGGTTTTTGGCAATTTGGCTTTCGGTATCGTCGAGGAACTCTTCAAGGTCTTTGATCCGTTCGGCCTTCTGTAGAAGCATGCCCGGGACTTCATTGACTTCCTTCCAGAGCCGCATGAGCTTGAACGAGGCGCTGCCGACCTTGCCTGTCATATCGACGACGGCGATGACGCTTGCCGCTAAGCCGAGTACTTCCGCCATCTTGGCGATGTGGCGTACTGTCCGGTAGGTATCCTCTGTAAAAAGATGACGTACGGCAACAGAAGACCTGATTGATTACAGTCGTAGCGGGGCGAACGAAATCGAGGATGAAGTTAGGTTAGAGTCTTTAAGGATTCTTGAGCGAGAGAGTAAGAAAGAGGGGGGTTTGAGGGAGAGTATAAAGCAACAGTTGGCGTCCTTGAGGCTGTGCCGAAATCACTGGTCAGCATCATGCACCATGCAGGTGACTGCATATGGAAGCTCGACTGCTGATTCGGCTGCCCCTCTACATAGCCTCCATATGATTGTGGCTGGAAGCGACGGGCGTCTAATCCTTGGTCGACACGACAGCTGACGAGTGCTTGGCGGAGAGCCTTATAAGGCTTGCGACTTGCATGGCGAACACTAGGCGGATTGGTCCGCTGGGAAGCCTGATGCTAGACAAATTGTATGCTTGAGCAGCTTATTGTAATGGAGTGGGCGATGAAGTTAAAACAAATGAATCTGCTAAAGTTACCTACGTCCGTATCGCCCAATGGCTGGACATCAAGTCGTCAGATGACAAAGTCTCTCTTGACGTCCGGTTTCGCAACCTCCCTTCCCAGGGCCGTGACAAAAAGAACATTGAATTTATGCATGCTAGATACGATGATAGAAGTAGCAACAAGACAAAGGACGATCACTTCCAGTCGCCCATACACAAAATTATCCACAGCTTTATCGCCACTGGCCTATTAATAGTAGTTTCTTCTCCATCGTCACTTATAAATGCTATAGAAACTTCGGTTTAGAACCCGGTACTAACAAAGTTGTTACAGAACTGTACATATCTCAGCTGTCTCACGGCTTTGGCTTTCGGGGAGAGACTTCCTTGATCAAAAGTACCAACGATGATCTACAAGGCTACTTCACCAGCCCGAAAACCAAGACGGAGGTGCGCAATACGGCTGAAACCACGTTCAATCGTTCGCATGTTGGGTGGATTTGTCTCACGTGGGATATAAGGCGTTAGTTACTGCTTGTGATTAACAATGTCGCTTATACGTGACAATCATAGTACTACAGTAGTCATGAGTACGGTATTACGCTGTAGCTCATAAACATGATGGGTTCAGTTCTTATCAATGTCACTCAATGACCAAAGAAAAAAAGAAAAAACCCTAGAAGTTTGTAAGAGCCTACATAAGGCAGACATACTATCTAGAGTTTGGCAACATGTACCTACCTACTTAGAAGGTATAAAGTGTAGTAGCCTTACCCTTCCTGTTCAATTGACGCAAAGTTAGGGGATATTTCACAAGGGATACAATCTTATAGTCAATTCCTGTTAGTATATAGGAGGTGCACCACTGAGGTAGGGCTACGTGCTCTAGCACGCGATACCGCCTGTATCTAAAGCAAACGAATTGTATGTATGTTTAATATAAACACTTCTAAGAAGGGCTTACTTATCACATATACCAGCAATGACTACAGTAACTTTAGGCAGATATATAACGTACGTATAGATAAATTTATAAGTTCTTTTATTATATCGTAACTATTAACATAAAAATAGAGGTTAACGCTTAGGTCTGCTTACTATCTTTGTGTAATATAAGTTGGTTTTAAAGGGATATAATTCTTTTGACTTGCCTATTAGAGTTGAGAGCTGGTTACAATCCTCCCCTAGTGTGCTTTGTCCCTAAGATGCAATTCCCTACCAGTTCATGCGCTGAGCCGGCTGCGTGTTCACCACACAAGATACCTCCGTCGCTTCTCTGCTATCACCCTAGCAGTGTGAGATGTATGAAACTACTCAGTCTAAGGCAGAACATCGTGTTATGACTTCCGCCTGATTGCTTTTCTACAAGTAAGAGCAAACATTGCTTACGGATTCAAACAGAAACAAGGACGTGACATCGCCATTCTTCTTGAGAAAGCTTCCCGAAATATCCGGCTCAAGGTGCTAACTATCAGATTCATACGATCTGGTAGGTTATCAGGCGCAGCGTTCCCTTAGGGGTTCTCCTACGCTATTGGTCATCATTTCCTACAGGTTATAATATTATTCTATTTTTACCTGCACCCTGCTTATTTGCCTATGTTACTTATTTCCACCTATGTGCTGTATAATTATGGATCTTGATGGGTTATTAATTGGACCATCCTGTTCTCATTTGGTCTGAAATTTCTTCCACTCCATAAAAAGCCCTGCTGCACTGACCATTGCAGCAGACGCGACAGCCACGTATAGAGAAGTGGTTGAGCCGTCCCGATAAGCTTGAATAACAAAGGGTAGAAGCTGCGGCTCAAAATGCGCAGGGTTAATGTTTGACGCCCCAAGAGCGATGATCTCGGTAACGTTTCCGGGCTGAAGACGAGAGCCCAGGCGGCTGGTCAATGTGCCGAGAAAGACGGATTGGGCGATGGGTGCCCCTAGAACAACGCCCAAACTCTGCGAGAAGCCGTTTAAAGCATTCGCAATTGGTATGTCTGCCTCGTGTAGGACGTTTCGAACGGCAGTGAGCGGAACCTGGGCACCGAGACCGATGCCAATGCTGGTCAATATTTCGTACCCTATAATTGTTCCAGTGTCACTGGTGGTGGTAAGGCTTGACAGGAGTCCACTGCCAAGAGAGAATATCGCTCCACCGAGTACCATCAAAGGAACGTAATGTTTCGTGTACGTGATGAAGGCTCCAGATGCAAGATTTCCTAGCGCCTCCGGCGCCCCCAGCGCGAGCGCATATGATCCAGCTACTTTTGGAGACAGGCCTTTGGCAGCTTGAAGGTAAAACGGTATGTAGTACGCCAAGGCAGTGACGGCCACATACGTGCAAGTGGTTGCGATGCAGCTCAGTCCGACGGTGCGCTGCTTAACAATGCGAACTGGCACAAGCGCTCTGGATGTATATTCTGAGATTAGCACATATAGATCTACGCCCCTAAACGGATGTGAAAAATGATCGAACTCGGGTCCTCAGGAAACTCTCACTTACTCGTCTTTCTGTTTCACTTGCAGCAGTATAAACAAGAAGAACAGTACTCCAGACCCGATCAAGCAACCGAGAACCTTGCTGCTACTCCATGGCAGGACGGTGCCACCCCATTGAAGGCCTAGGACTAGAAAGGTCATAGAGCCCAATATCAGGATGCAACCTATAGGATCCAGCCTTTTAAGCTTGTCTCTGAGTGGAACACTGGTAGAAGGTCGATGGGGCTCTGGGAAAGCGATCCAAACCGTTATTGTGCTAATAGCAGAAAGTGCTTCCATTAGAACTAGTCAGCCTTTGATCAGTAACTAGAGCGGGTTTCATTAAGTGCCTACGTAGGTTGAGCCAGAAGCCAAATCTCCAAGTCAGAAGGCTTTCTGAGAAAAGACCTCCGAGAACTGGACCTCCAAGGGCCGCTGCCATCATCATACAACCCATGATAGATATCATTATGGGCATCTTAGCTTTTGACACGGTGTAACCACCAATATTTAGAGCCCCTGACGCCACGCCACTGGCTCCCAGACCCTGAACGCCGCGGCCGATAATCAGGGTCGTGGAATTTGGCGAGACAGCGCAAACGATGGAACCTGTTTCGCCATGAGTCTCTTACAAAGGTGAAAGTCGGTTGCATAGTCCACAAATCGCCGCCGCTGGCACTCACCAATGGCAAGAGTAGCCATATTGCAACAAAATACGACTTTCATGGAGAACAGAGTATACAGCCGGCCGTAAATAGGCTGTGATGCAAGTCGAGCTAGGGAGAAGGCGGCTGGGTACCAAGCCGCATCACGGAGGCTTTGAAATTCTGTTGTTATCTTTGGGATACTTGCGGCTATCATGATTAAGTTCATGGATTAGTTGTGTTCGCCACATCAGCTGCAACATGTTCGTCTATATCAGAGGTGGTACCCGTACCGAGAATGTTGACATCGAGTGCCATGAGTAGCACGGCAATGAGTAGTCCTGTTACCGTTGCTGTCACCATGCACCGTTGTGGCTTCACTGCTGGAGGAATTGCCGTGATATGGTCCACAATGTAAACGTTGTTTGTAATGGAGGGGTCGTTGGTATTGATGTGCCCTGGGTTGAAGCTAATTATAAAACGCTTATCGAGGTCTTTCTCTGCCCATTCCGTAATATCGATCTCCGAGAACTCATCTTCGCGTCTTTGTTGTGGGGGCTTGGAGGACATCTTGGTCTTACGTCTTACGGCGTTGATCTGCTTGCAACCTTGAGTTATACTTGTTAACATTCACTCGGAGGATTTACAACATCAATGTTGGTGGAGATTCTGAATGCACAGGTCCGAATCGAAGAGGGGGTATTGCACAAGTAGAGAAGAGACGACTATTGCATTAGTGTATAACCCAGGGAACAAATATTCAGATAGCTTAAATGCATATTTATTGTGGTAGCCAGTAGCCGGTTCCCTAAGTCCTTTGAGATTAGAGAAGATATTTTATAAACAGAGTTCAAGCAGGTTAAAAGCTTCAAGACCAAGGTGGGTGTACAAGGCACAACTACACAAAGATATCCATACACAGTTCTGCCGAATACTTACTTTTCTTTTACTTTTCCATTACCCAACTTAGAGGGGCACAGCATTTGCTTGAAACACTCCTCTTTCCCTGACGATAAAGTCAAATTCAAGGCTACGGCTGCAAATACATACCTATTTGTCACGATAGCTTCACTTATAACTTTCGCTATACAAGATACTCACACTCCAGAACAGCCTTCCTACATACTAATACATCAAACACCGTCTAAAACGTCTTTCTCCCTCTCTTATTTATACTATAACTTATACCACATTATTTATTACTTATATATTTCACCTATATATAAGGCAGTCTCTTCTATATATCTCTATTTATAGTATTAAGCCTTTATTATATTTAATCCTATATACCCTACTATATGCTTTAACTTATAATAGTTATAAGCCTAGCTTCTACCTAACTATTATCTAACTATTTTATATTTATCATAATTAGAGTACAGCTTACTACCTTTCCTAACAGCTAATATAACTAAAATCACTTTTAAATCAGTTAAACTTATAGGCTGACGCAACTAGGCCACCTAATACTAAGCGCTAAAAGCATAATATAAAAGCCTTAGCATCTAGCAATACGTTAACCTAAATCTCCTAGATATTACTAGTAACTCTCTTACTAAAGAAGGGATTCTAAATATTAATATCCTTATTATAGAAAAACAGTATCTAATTAATATTAAATACTATAAGGCTACTCTAGCCTATACCTAAAAAAAAAGCTAATAGGAGGTTAATAATCTAGCACTAAATCCCCTAAAAAACCCTATAGTTATCCTAAAAATATTACCCTTTACAAAACTAACACCTAAGAGATGCATCCTTACGTTCTTAAACGTTAAGGAAGAATTTAATATAAAAATAAAAGAATATAGTATATAAGCTTTAGTCTACACTTAGTAAGTTTAGAGCTACTACGTAGTTCTTAATTAGGTAAGTAAAACTGTTATATTTAGTCTTTTAGTAAACATATAGTAGAATATAGGTTCTATAGGTAGAGCTATAGTCTAACATACTATACATTATCTTAAACTTAACCTTACGCCTAACAACCTTTTTACTAAAATTACTATAAGGACTAAGTATTACTAGGTACTTAAACGTGTAAAAAGTAGAGTTAATCCTACTTACTAGTATAAAGATTAGCACTCTATATATCTACACGCCTATACCTAAAATATTCTAGAAGTTAAAGGAGAGATTACTACAGTTAATTTCCTAAACGCAATTAAAACATACCTTACTTTAAGCTAAAGAGACTATAAGTATAAAACGCTTATAAAGAATCTTAAACTTAGTTATAAGACTAATATAGTACTTAAGCTTAGCTGTACTTTTCACACTATCACCTAAAATAATAATATATATAAGAAGCTCCTTTTCTAAAGCAGAGCTTACTTAACTCTAGTAGGTTAATCTAATAATACCTAGCTAGTAAGAGAGAATAAAGACGCTAAGTACCTAGATAGTTATAACTATAGCTAGAAGCTAATAAGTTATAACTATATTAAATATACCCTTACTAAAAGGGTTTTTAATCCCTAAGTAAAGTTAGCTTTTACTCTCTTAAAAAACTATATTATAAAGATATATAATAAAATAATAAAAAGTAAATAGGTAACCTTTTAAAAAGAGCTAGTAGAAAAAAAGTAGATAAAATAAAGTAGAAAACTCTTTCTTATAAATTATAACTTTACTACCTTACCACCTAAGAAAGCTAGTAACCTAGGGTATCCTAATAGCATTATTATAGTTATAATTTAACTATTCTTTAACTATAAGTTAAGCCTACTCTTAGCAATCTATAGTATAGCTATAATAAGCGCCTACCTACTATCCTAATCTACTATAATAAATAGTTATAGCGCTATACACTTAGTTAACTATAAAAGCTTATTAAAACCTAACTCTTACGTACCCTCTAGCCCTAATAACTATATAGAAGTTAGCACTTTATCTATACTAATTAGTAGTAAAAGAACTTAAGTTATAAAAAACGTCTTAGATAGCCCTTATAAGCTAAAGACTAAGAATCTTACTTTAACTAACATTATACTAATTAAGGGTTTTTATATTAATATTATAGTAGAAAAGCTACTTCTTAATAATAAGTTATAGTACTATAGGTTAAACTATACTATATAGTTTAAAATAATAAAACGTAATAACGTAGTTATAAGGCTTACCTATAAGCATAACTTAGTATTCCTCTAATATAACCTAATTAACCTCTATTCTTAAGTATACTAGATAGTAATTCCTATAAGCCTTACTAAAATAGTTATAGTAATAGGCTATAGAAAACATAGAAAATCATATTAACTTATATATAAGAGAAGTAATACTATGCTCCTTTAGTATCTATAGTCTAGTCACCTTAGCCTAATAGCTCTTTAATAACTTATACTAAAAGTAAGGGGTGTATAAATAACTCCTCTAATATAAATTAAATATAAGGATTATATAATAACACATACTAAAAACGTAGTCTTAAAAAGACCTTCTAAGTTAAAAGTAACACACCTATAGTATAAGGTCTACTAGAATCTCTTTAACTTCCTAATAGCGTTTTTAGGCACTAAATAGCTTTTAGTAATATATAACAAACACTTAAGCTAAATAGTTAGATTTCTTTTAGTATATAAGATAGAGGATCTTATACTTAAATCTATTAAATCCCTTAAAGCTTAGGTACGTTATAAAAAAAAGATCTCTATATATAAGTTCTACTATAATAATAATATAGCTATTATTAGCTATAATATAACAAAGTATATAAGAGATAGTATGCTGCTATTAGAATTAAAATTAAAATACTACTACTATATATAAAAGAACCTATTAGAGTAGTAGAAAAAGCTAGTAGGCTAGTTATTTAGAAGTCTATTAAAATACGTATTACAGCTAACCTTCTAGAAAAGCTTTAGAATAAAGCAGCCCTTACTACTATCTTTATTTATAACATTAGCCTATAGGAATCTAACAGCTAGATATCTCTAACTAAAATAAAGCTTAGTTAGTATTATAAATACTACTACTAGTAGCAACCTAATTCTTATATACCTTTAAAAGAAGCGTTACTTTTACACTAAGGAGGGCTTTTTATATATAGGTATAAGGTATACCTAATATAAAGAGACTATAAGAGAGGTATATAGCAAAAGGATTATAAAGTACTTCCCTATAAGTATATAGGATATTTAGTTAGTTATATACTAAAAACGCATAACTTATATAGAATCTAGGTGCTTACACTTAAGTAGGTAATAACTATATATAATATATAGTTTAATAAAAGCGTTTTTTATAATCTAGTAATAGAGAAAGAGGCTTTAGGCATCTAGGAAGCCTAAGAGGTTGCTAAAGTAATAAAAGAATCTATTACTATCTTAAATAACCTTCTAAAAGCACTTAGTATTATTACTACAGATAACTCTTTATCTACTAACAGAATTAAATTACCTATAGATAAGACTACGTAGTAGGTAGAACTAGTAGCCTTAAATAATAGGTAGATAGGAGACGCTATAGGAGATACTTTTTAGTAAGATCTAAAAACCCCCTTAGCTATAAAGCTTAGGGGTAGGGGTAATAATACTATTTACATAGCTAGGTTATTAATAATAGAAAGTAAAAGTAACTTAGACCCCCTAGTATTTACTCCCTTAGAGAGATTAATAACTATAGAATTACTATTAAAGCAACTAGATACTTTAACTAGTAGCTCTTAGTAGAGAGTATGTAGTAAGTAAGACGCTAATAGTAAGGAATAAAACACTAAAGTATAATCTAAAAAAAGCACTTTAGATACCCTATAAGAAATACACTTAAGGTAATTAACTTTAGTCTCTTTACTACTAAAAGGGATAAAAAGGACTTATAGTAGGTATATCTATATAACGTTTTAAAGTAAAATAATAACAGCTTACTAAATATATACTTTAGAGTGCTTTTTTACTATATTTATACCTAATTAGTAGAAAGCGTATAAGTTAAGTAAGCTTAGGCATAAGACTTTATATAAGACCTTTAGAAGTATAGTAGAAAAAGCATATCTTAAGCGCTTTTCTATAGGCTAAAATCTTTAACTTATAAAGGATTAACTTATTAACCTACTAAAGAAGTAAAGGGATATAGATAAGCTTCTACTAATTGTAAAAAGGATGTTTTATAAAGCGTCTAATAAAAAGATAAGAAAGCTAGAAGAAAAAGACGTCTAAAAAGTCGTTACCTATAAGCTTATAACTAGCAATATCCTCCTACTTAAATAGGTCTTCTTATAGAAGTTTAATAAAAATAAGGATCTTAAGCACTATAAAGCGTATATCTATATAAAGGGTGACTTATAAGTAATAGACCCCCTATAAAATACCTACGTATTAACTTTAGCTATAAAGGCTTTTTAAATAGCTATAGTAGTAGTAGTATAATTTAACCTTAAGATATACTAATTTAATATAGTAAACGTATTCCTAAACGCCTTAATTAATAGTAACTTTCTAATCTATATAGAATTACTAGATAGGTATTACTAATATAAAAAGATAGGGAGATTAAAACGCGCTTTATATAGGCTTTGTAACATACTACTTCTTTAGTTTAAAACATTCACCTTAACTTTAAAGTCCCTAAAGATAATTTCTTATAATAAAGAAATCTATATATATTAAACTACTAATAAGAAGGTAATTCTTATCTTCTATATAGATAACTTTATAGTCCTTTATTATAAAGACTATAAGTTAGCTACAGATGAAATTATTAAAAGCATTATAAAGAACTTTAAACTTAAAAAAGGTAATAGAGACTACTTTCTTAGTATATAAATTATTAGGAATAAAACAAATAAAAAAATCTACTTACTTTAAGATTCTTATATTAAAAAAATAATAAAACGATTTAACCTTACTAATAGTATACCCCTAGCTACACTACTTCTAATTATTAACTTTAAACTAAATAAAGGCTAAATAACTCTAGCTAAAATAAAAAGCTACTAAGAGAAGGTTAGATTAGTACTTTATTTAGCTGTAATAACTAAACTAGATATAGTATTTACTTACGTATAGCTATTATAGTTTCTTACTAACCTAAGTAATACTTATATTAAGGTAGTTAACTAGTATATTTAATACCTCTATTTTATAAAGTTTATTACGTTATTATATAGAATTTTACTATAGATAGTTGCGTTATTAATTACTAAAGATATAAGCTTTATAGATAATAAGGCTACTTAGCGTTCCTTATAAAGGTATTTAATATATCTCTTTAGTAGTCCTATTTAATAGAAATTAGTATGCTAGAATATAGTTATAACCTTAATAATAGAGGTAGAGCTACTCTACCTTAAACATACTGTAAAGGAGGTAGTAGCTCTCTAGCGCCTTTTCTAAAATCTATTACTTATACTAAATAATAATTTCAAAATATACTATAATAATAAGTAGATAATATACCTTATTATAAGTAAAAGTAAAAGAATAACTACTTATCTCTATTACGTTAATATTTAGAATATATAGCTTTAGTAAAAGCATATAAAAGAAACTTTTAGTATAGTGTATATACCTATAGATATTATACCTACAGATAGGTTAATAAAGAACTTAAGTAGAATAAAGTTTAAGGAATTTTGCTTATAGCTTAACCTTTCCAACATATATTATATAATTTAATAAGAAAGTTACGTAGTAGAGAAATAAATAAGCACTCTTAAATAACTTTTATTTATACCTTTTAACCTACTAACTTTAGAATTAACTAATATACCCCTTAAAGCACGTAAGTAGAAACCAATCTCCTAACTACTACTTTATATACTTATTAAAGTAACAACCTATAGGGGTAATAAAAGCCTTACTAACAAAAGGCTTAATAGTATTAAAAAAGCACTCCTTATAAGACTTATAAACTAGACTAGTAATAGTAGTTAGGATTATAGTAGTAACTAGTACTAGAGAGGTAACTATAGTAAGAACTATAATAGCTATAGGCGCTAGAAAAACAGGCTTAATAAGAGGCATACTAAGCTAAAAAAAGGGTCACTTAGTAATAGTAAGCTTAAGAAGTATACGTAGCTTAGTAATTACAACTAGTAAAACAGAATTAAAAGTATTTACAATATTATTAACAACCTAACTACTAAACTCTTAAAGGCATTAAATACTAAAATAAAAACAATTAATACGCTATTTTCTTATAAGTTATTAACAGACTAAAGCTAGAAAAAGTATATAAAACTTACACTTAGCTTAGTACTAGCTTCTATTATATAAGTAAGCTTAGTAGAAAAGGTATAAAGAATAAGATTAATAAGACTATAATTCTTAAAAAACAAACTACTAAAGCAGTAAAGACAGCGCTTCTTACTACCCTTATAGTAATAACTAAAGCTATTACTATAAAAAGCAGACTAAAAGCAGCCCTTATACTAAATCTTATATTTAATCTATATATTACCTATTTTCTTAAAAGCTATACTATAGTTAGCTAAAATCCTATAAGTAAAAAACTAAACTAATATACTATACTTAAACACTTTATCTTCTTTCTTAAACTTTATAGTCTTTTTATAGCCTATAAGAATTAGTTAGTAATAGGTAATTCTATATAAAACAAACATATATACGCTTATAAAGAGGCTCTAAAGAATTAGATAGATTATTGCTATCCTTATTACTATTACCCTCTTTATCCTTATTACTATTACCCTCCTCCTCCTTATTATCTTTAGACTCCTTAAACTACTCTTCCTTAGGGCTTTTCTCCTCTCTAGAAGGAGGGGTCTTTATAACAAACTCCTCCTAAAGATTATTAACGCCTATAAAGATATTAGTCTCCTTAGCAGAAGGAATAGTAATATTAGGGGTAGTAAAGCCAACATTAGCAAGCGTAATAATAGTAGTAGATATAGCAGGCATAGCAGGCGTAGTAGGCTTAAAAATATTAAAAAGGCTATTAGACTCCTTATCCTTATAAGTAAAGGAGAGCTACTAGTTATCTATTAAATTAGTTAGTAACTACTAAACCTCTTACTAACTATATTAATAATTAAAGAGAATCTCTATATATAAAGACTTATAAAGGATCTTATTAGATATTATAAATTAACTAAATATTAGTTAGTACTACGTCTTAGAATAGTAGAAAACCTATAGCCTAAATAGAAATAAATAATAAAAAATAATATAAAAAAAACTTACATTTAACTTAATGAAGGTATAAAGAAAGAAGAAAAATAATAATAACTAGGTAGCTATAAAAAAATAGTTATTTAGCTAGGTTAGCCTTAGATATCTAGTAGCCTTACCTTTACTTCTTCCTTAATAATAGTAGTAATAAAGTACTTTAGAATCCTCCCTACCTTTACTATTTTTAGCTATTTATAGCCCTTTTATCTTTATTAGTACTTAAAAGATACTCTTTAAGGGGCTATTATAAAAATAAAGATTAATTATTTAGTTACTTAAATAATTAGGGGGTGTGTTATAATAGCTTTACTTATAACTTTTGCTATACGAGATACTTACACTCTAGAACAGCCTTCTTACATACTAGTATATTAAACGCTATCTAAAACGTCTTTCTCTCTCTCTTATTTATACTATAACTTATACTATATTATTTATTACTTATATATTTCACCTATATATAGGGTAGTCTCTTCTACATATCTCTATTTATAGTATTAAGCCTTTATTATATCTAATCCTATATGCCCTGCTGTGTGCTCTAACTCGTGACACTATTTCACTGGCGCTGATGCAATCCCATTCTACGGTCTACCCCACGGTGGTCAACACATGCAAAAGCATTCTTTGGTAGGTATCTAGGCCGTTGTACGACGCTATCGATAGCTAAAATAGCCCTCATCTTGGCCTAAAGGCTACAAAGGGAAAGAAATAGAAGACCCGGCAGCTATTGTAACAACACAGCTTTAAGAAACATAACTTTAAGATTAACTGGCAAAGGCGGGTCAACTATCAGAATTATCATGGCCATCAGGTTCCCGATACCGCGAGATCGCCGAACTTGGTCAACAGTAGGGCAGCGATCTTGGTTGCAAGATCGTATATAGTTGGCGTTAGAATAAGATCAGGCAACGGCAGATCAACCATCAGATGTTGGGAAATCCAGCTTGTCAGCTCATTTGCGTTCAGCGAGTCAAGACCAAGGTCATCCAACTCTGTTGCTGGGTCAATTTCCGCGCTGGGAAGAGCGAGCGATTGCGCAAAAGCAGTCCCAAGCAGCTTGCTGATCAAGCCCAGTGCTTCCTCGTCGAGTAGGCGGCCAGGTGTAGTCTTTGCAATTCTCATTATTGCTGCTAATCCCACCTGTGTACTGGATTGTGTGTGTGCTTCCGAACGCGAGTCGTCTGGATGGGCGCTGTGTGCCATACTCATGTGGGCGTTCCTTTTCCAGAGGACGTGTGTCGAAGGGTCTGCTAGGTGCTGCTCTGACCATAGACCGAGGGCCATCTGGCTCAGATGCCGATATGCGTCATCTCGACTGGACTTTGGGCTTGGACGAGAGTGGTGCATGCTGATCGTGATGGCCTCCAGGAGTTCTTGCTCGCGAAGAACGTGGTACCCTGCCGCCCGGGCTCTGTCTTGCATGTTGCCTGTAGTAGCGATGACCCCGATGTCACCCATGATGCCAAGGTCGATGACAGACGCCGGGAGCCCAAGTTGATGCCGGTACCGGACGAATGCGTCAAGGAAGGTGTTCGCAGCGTTATAGTTAGCTTGCCCAAGGTTGCCGACCAGCCCACCGATGGACGAGAACAAGACGAAGAAGTCCAAGCTGTGCTGGAACAAGGCCTTGTGAAGGTTCTCCGTGCCCATGATCTTTGGCTCGATGCCTGCTCGCCATTCGTCGTATGTCATGCTCCGTATAGCAGCATCCTGTGCGATCCGTTAGACAAGGTTCCAGCTTCATAGAAGATGTATGTATTTTCGTCACACGAGAATCGAGACATACCCGCAAGACCATTGACATTTGAATCACACCAGCGACGGGAACATCCGCTGCGTTTACGGCCCTTGTGACGTCCTCCAAGATGGCGACACTACCCGCCACTGTCTTGACGACACAGCCCTGGCTTCGTAGCTCGTTCAAAAAAGATGTATCTTCTGGTCTAGTCCCAGCAGAGCGGGAGAGGAATATCAACTCCCCAGCACCGTGCTCTGACATCCAAGTGGCTACAGCGCAGCCGATGCCGCCCAAACCACCCACAAGCAAGTAAGCTGCATCCGAACGAAAGCGAGGGGACGCAGGCGTGGCCTCGGCATACGACAACGGAAAGCTGCCCTGCGGGTGGGCTGTTGGGATTTGGAGTACCACCTTGGTGCCCGCTTGATCTTCGTGACCACCAGCAGTACGGAAAGCCTCATGGACTTGATCTGGCTTGAAGATCTGGGAAAGTCGTGCCCAGTCTGCTGGCTGTGATACACCCAGGAAGTATTCTTGACACGTCTTCCAAACCCTATGTATGTTCAAGGTGAACTTGTCAGTGATTCCAGTGCCACGAATACAAACAAACCGGCGTATACCACGCGACTACGGTAGTGCTTACCTTTGCACCGAGCTTGGAGCGTGCAAGCTGAGAGCCTGTAGGTTAACAACGCGATGTGCTTGACTTGCAGAGATCTTGGCTGTTCGGCAGGCCTCAGTCTTGACTTGATGGCCTATGACGTCCAAGAAGATGCCTGTGGGGGACAGGCAGTGCAGTGTCCAGTCAGAAACATGGCCGCCGAATCCGATAACGTAGGTTGCCTTTGGCCATGGTAGAGCATCTTCTGGAGCTGATGCGATGAAGTGTTGAGTGATGCCGAAAGCATTTTCCAAAAGCAACCTATCAGGCTCTGAAGCAATGATGAAGCGTATCTAACATAAGAGAATCGAATAGTCAGCGACTGCGAGCGCAAAACGGTATTTGCGCTTTCACGTTCTCACCTCTGCTCGCATTTTCCGCAGCAGTTGGACGGTTGCGATACACACGTCGCTGAGAGTGAACAGCACAATGACAATCTTTTCATCCAACGACGAATAAGTCAGCATCTGTACACCCCTCCAGATGTTCCGTTCTGTCTTGGCCAAACTATCGGACGACAAGACTTACCTCTCCGCCCTGGAACCTTCCAAACTCCCTTACTGTGAACTCGGCCCCGACGCATGCCAGTGGCATAGCCGCCGCAGCTTCGAACGCGAAATCCCCGTCCAGCCGTAGACAACTCGACGGCAAGACCTCCAGATGGCTGGATACAGCGCCTTTGTCTGTCAAAAGAACGACAACCCGGTCTCCCACCCGGAAACCGGGCACATCACTGCCTACGTCGGTAATCACGCCAGCAGCCTCTTGTCCGAACAGAACCTGGCTTGTGTTGCAAGCCTCCTTGGCTACGATCACATCCTGCACGATGCTATTTATCAGTTGACCGCTCATCACTCAAAACACGAACGCACATACGGCCTGGGATGGCCACTGTTTGAAACATACCTCTTTATCGACCGCGGCTGCTTTTACCTCCACTCGGACATGGCGGGGGTCCAGACGCGGTAAGGGGCACCTAACCCATCGCAATGAGGTCAACTTGCCTGGGATCTTTGGAACCAGTTTTGCGAATGTAGACGCTCCGCTTGTCTGCTGCTGCTGCTCGGAGCATCGACAGAGTTCCTGTTGGACTGTTGTCCACTGATGCCTCGGCACCATGATGCCATGCTCCCTGGTGATCACGAACTCAAAGTCCGGGTCAAGAGTGTCACCAAAGCATCGGTGGGGCAGGTGCTGAACGATGCGGACGAGTGAATTAGCCAAGTCGTCACGGCCGGCATCATCTTCCGGGTCGACCTCGACGATCGTGATGTCGGTCTTCAGCTCCGATCGCAGCGTACGAGCGAGTCCGTAGATCATGGCGGACCGCGGCTCTTTACAGCTGATCTGTGATAAAGGCGTGACCCAGACGATGGGGCGTCTTTGGTCGCCGGTGCTCAGGAGTTGGACCAGCCCCGGGAACTCGGTTTCGGTCAGGTGGTAGATCCAAGGGTGATCCAGGTCGAGGAAGATGAGGGCTCCTTGGGCTGGGAAAGACGCGGAATGAGTGAGGCAGGTAGCTGCATCGTATGTACGGGCTTGTATAGAAGAGGAATGCAGTACCGACTCGAAATTCTGGACAAAGGCACTTTGCGGCTGAGTTGTGATGATGCTGATGGTCGAGGAACCCGACTCGAGATGGTCCGGCGGACTAAGTCTCAGGATAGGGGATATTTGACCCTTTTGTTGATCACCGTGAGGTACATCGAAGCCAAGGTTCCGAAGAATGGGCAGCAGCACATCTTCTGAGACGCGTGGCGAGGCGTCAGGCAACAGAAGCTGGGAATTTTATTAGCATGCAAGCCTTCAACAATGTGTCTGTGTGCTGGCTGTGTCCCCAAAACCATCCACACGGGCGTTGTCTCTGTGACTTCTTGGGACTCACATCAAGAGAAGAAAGGAGTGGATCGCCTGAGTTTTCAAGTTAGTCGCGACTTGGAGCACATTGCGGGTGACAGATCCCGAGCACTGACTATCAAAGAGACATTCCAGCAGAATAAGCACTCCGGAAGGGCGGAGTAACTGCTTGATGCGTTGCAGGTCTTGAAGAGTGTCGCGCTCTGTAGACAGTATCTACATGGGCATATCTTAGGGTTAGTAAACACTCCCATCATCATGCTTCAGGAGGAAGAAAGAAGACGCACATCGGCACAGACGACAACATCGCACGAACGGGCCTCGATGTTGAGATCCATTTCTCCGCCCACGGCATCCCAACTTCGCACCTCCAAGCCTCGGATATCTGTAATAGCGTCTTCTGCGCTTTCTAACGCACCTTGCGAAACCGCCGCATAAGTATATGTTGAGAAAAGCTGGGTGCCCTTCTTTGGCCGGAGGAGCTCAAGCAAGGTCGAAGTCGTGCTGCTGCAGGCTTTGCTAGCTGAGCCGATCTGCAATATACTGAGCTGGGGATTTGTGTGTGTCAGAATATGCATCGCATCAGCCAAAAGCTTCTTAATTCGAAGCGGCCAAAGGCTTTGGGACAGAATGGACTCTTGGAGCGTTTCCTTAGTCTGCCGTATGGGGTCCCTAAACAGCTGGTCCATCGTCGGCTCTATGCCGTGCAGATGGCTGCCCTGCAACTCGATCCGTCGCTTTTCATGGGACTCTTGTCGGTCGGCTTTGCTGCCTTGGACAATCCGCCGGCAGATGCTTGCAGAAAAGACACCATAACCTGTCTCCTGTGCCCTTTGAATCTGTTGATCGACCCATGACCTGGTCGCACCCCACATGGTAAGGGTATCATCGGTGGTGTTATCTTGATCGTCGTCCGACCGCATCTCCAGTAACTGTAGAAGCACCAAGTGCTGCATTCTTCTGATGTCGTCCGCGTCGAAGAAGAGGGTCTCACGTAGAGTCTCAAAAGGAAAGAAGCTTGCATGGGCACGCCAGTGAGGCGTGCTGACAATCGGAGGAGCCTCCGTCTCGTATTGTAAGGAACTGCTGACTTGATGGGCTTCAATACCTTCCATGACGACAACCTCGTCTCCATCATCCGTGTAAGCATGAACGGTTCCAGAAAGACGGTCCTGCGCAACCTGGTCCATTACTCCTGTGGCCCAGAAAGGTGCCGCATACTGACGAATAAAAATCTGTTTGATATACGTCGGTGTGGCCATGTACTTGGCTTTTCGTTCTAGTCCGTGGCAGAGGGCAATGCCTGTAGTCTGCAAGCACTGGTCGAGTGCGGTGGGATGCACAAGATAGCTGCAGGTAGAGTCTGCTGGATCATGCTCTGGTGGGCTCACGCGTGCTGTTGCTTGCGGCACACTGGGACTCACGGTTATGTCGTTCAGTCTTCTGAGGGAGGGTCCGTAGGTGAAACCTAACCCTTGTGTGATCTTGTACCAAGTCTTTCGAGGCAACAGGCGCGGGAACTCGCGCTTTGTGAAACCTTTGTGGGCATTACGAGCCCCTGCGGTGACTACTGTCTGGCAGTGCTCGGTCCAGATATTCTCTTTCCATGAAGTTATTCGAACGTCGTAGCTGGGAAGCGCATTCTCTTTGGCAACAAGACGTCGTAATCTGGTGTGTATTTCAACCGGGCGGCCAGGATCCAGACGCAGTGCCGCGGAAACTGAGAATTCCTGAGCAGAAAATGTCTCCAGATGGCCTCCGTTGACTTGACGAAGCGCCTGTTCAGCAATCGATATGTATGCCGCAAACGGGAAGATGACCTGATTGTTGACCATATGGTCTCCAAGCCAGGGAACGTCCTCGAGAAGCAGTACTTTCCTCCAGCTTGGCTCAAGAGCACTGGTTTCAAACACTTGTGTGCCGAGTAGCTCGTGCATGGGGGAATGGGAGTCTCTGTACGCTCTGAACAAACGGTGTTGCCCCTGGAATGACTGTTCATGGGCCCATGTATATGTTGGAGTATCGGTCAGGGTTCTTCCTGGTGGCGCGATGGCTTGATGCTCAAGATCGACGCCCTCACAGAATAGTCGTCCGGCCAGTCTTGCAATACTTTCGTTACAGTCCTTGTCCTTCTCCAACGTCGGGAGATAGCTGTTTTTGTTGTGGGGGATGTCCTCCAGAACCTGTCTAATCGGGCCCCTTAGAGAAGGGCGAGCGCCGATTTCGACAATGACAAGATCTGCTGTCTTGGTTTTCTTCACAAGGCCTCTAAGGGCGCTGTTGAATAGTACAGGTTGAATGAGACTTTGGTGCCAGTGCGTAGCGCCCAAGGAGCCAACGCCCGTTATGCAATCTCCTGTGACACTGGAGAAGAAAGGTATTCGAGGTGCGGTAGCTTTGAGAAAGGGGCGGATTGCCTCTTCATAGGCCAAGCCATATTCCTTCATATGGGCTAGGAAGTTTGAACCCCGTGTTAGTATGTCACGCTGTTTGATTTGGGTATGACACCTCGCGTTGATACTAACCGGAATGGAAGGCATGGTCCACTGGAAGAAGCTCGGCATATATCCCATCCGCTTTGAGCTTCGCCACCATAGCGTCAACCGCAAACGCGTCTCCAGAGATAGTCGTGTTAACATGACTATTCTCGCAAGCAACAACTACTCCAGGAAGTAGCCACTTGGAAATGCCCTCAGAGCCAATTTTAACGGCAGCCATGGCTCCCGAATGTTGTTTGCTGGTCCCGCTGAGTATGTAGCCACGGAAATATGCCACAGTGATTGCTTCATCTGCTGTGAGGGCACCAGACGCAAAGGCAGCAGCGATCTCTCCGCTAGAATGGCCCGTCACAGCATCTGGCATCACTCTCCAGCTCCGCAAGACTGCGAGTAGTCCGATTTGAACAGCGGTGCTGCACGGCAGAGCGTACTCCGACTGCATGATACGACTCTCAGTTTCCAACTTGAGAAGTTCGCCTGCAAGACAACGCCATCAAAAAAGGCATATGTTAGTGTTGCCATAGACTTCCTGGGGGAAGTGAACGTAAAAGTTCCATGTTTTAAATGAAAGGCAAAGACTCCGTACCTTCGATCGTCCAAGATGATTTCAATCTTCCGAGCACGGTGTCCAAGTCACGAATACATTGGCGAAAAATATCGTTCGTCAGGATCAAATCCCTGCCCATTGAGGGCCACTGCGCACCCTGACCATTGAACACAAATACAAGCGCCTTATTCCCGCCGATGCTGGCAGCGGAAAGTTCTGGCTGAGTCGTCGTACGTTTTCCGTCGGTGCCGTCGCGGGCGAGGAAAAACCCTCTGTATTTCAACTTTGTCCGTCGACACCCAAGAGTGTATGCCAGGTCCGATAAATCGCATGGCCTCGCGCTTCCAACAGCATACTGCTTGTAGGCCTGGTGGAGCAACTCTAGCGACTTTGGATTCGAAGCCGATAGCAACAAGACGTGACAGTCTGCTATGGCTTTGGAAGAAGTATCCATTCGTGGCTGAATATGATGATTCAATTGAGCATCGGCCTCCAGGTGGGGATATTCTATGATGGCCTATAAGTGTAAGCCATGGCTATTGTATATCCAGGAGAGTTTCAACGTCTGGTAACTTGGAAGGAAAAAAGGAAAAGGAGCAAATACATGGCTGTTGGTACCTCCCATTCCGAACGAGTTCACGCTAACTCTCCGCAAACGATCCAGAGGGAACGGCTCAGGCTCGGTAGCAACCCTGATTCTCCCATCGGCCCAAGGAACTACACGTGAATGTGAGTTATTTGTCTAATTTGGGATGACCAAGGACTACAATCTCGGAAAGCACTTACGGTTAGAATTGGGTTTGGTGAAATTGGTGTTTGGCGCAATAATCCCTTTCTCAAGCATCAGTATGACCTTGATGAGACTGGTCAGAGCAGCGGCGCCCTCTGAATGTCCGACGTTGGGCTTCACCTATGGCCGTAGAGAGGATATCATTGTCAATACTTGAATCGGTGAACCAGTGGGCGAGTGTGTCAATATTACTTACAGCACCGATAATCATGCCTTCTTTTCCAAAAATCCTTTCTATGGCTCCTACTTCAGCAAGATCACCAATCCGCGTGCCCGTGCCGTGACATTCAAAGAAGGCCGTTTCAGAGTACTTTGTGATCCCAGCCTTCTCGTACGTATGCCGGATGAGCGCCTCTTGCGCGTATCCATTGGGGATGATTAGACCGGGTTCCCCGCCGTCATGTTGGGTGGCAACCGAACGGATGACGGCCCGCACAGGATTCCCATCGCGAAGGGCATGCGACAGTCGCTTCAGATAGACCGCATTGATGGCTTCGCCCCGTCCAATGCCATCGCTAGCGGCATCGAAGGTCTTGCACATACCATCCGGGGCGGCAATGTTACCCAAAGTCCCGGACGCGCCCGCCGCCGAAGAGGGCGCCGATAAGAACAGACTGCAGCCAGCTACCAGCGCAGAAGTGCATTCTCCCAATTTTAAAGATTGCACGGCAAGGTCCAGAGCTACCAGTGACGATGAGCATCCGGTCTTCACAGTCATGCTGCGTCGCGTATGCACACACGTTAGATTACTGATCCAACTGTAGATGGAATCATCCCCAGGTTTCAAGCTCAACGTACCTTGGGCCCCGAAAATCAAACGCATATGAGATTCTATTTGATAACATAATGTCCCACTTGCCAGTGGGATAGTTGCTGTAGTACTGCGGGTCCCGTTGCATCTCGCAACTCCAGTCCTCGAAAAAGGAGCCCACGTAGCAGCCAACCGTCTTGCCTTGCCAGCCTATCTCGCCGGCATTTTCAAGGCATTCCCAACTGATCTCTAGCAGCAACCGCTGCAAAGGGTCCATTTGTTCCAGCTCGCTACGACCAAAGGGAAAATGCGAGGCGTCGAACCGGTCGAGTTGAACATGCTCTAGGAAGTATGCCTTCCTGGTTTGCATCGTTCCCGGACGTGACTTCTCGCTGTAATACCCATCGATGTTAAAGCGGGATTTTGGCACCGGTACAGATGCACAGCGCTTCTGCATCAGCATGTCCCAGAACTCATCCGCGTTGGCTACGCCCCCAGGAAGTCTCATGGCCATGCCACAAATGACCACGGGGTCGTCACCCAACCATCGATAGACATTACCGAGTTCGCCCATTGTTGGTTTTGAATATCTCGATATTTTATCACTGCAGTGACCTATCACTCGGAATAACAACTAAAGTACCACTCTAACGAAGAGAATGCTTCTGATGCCGTTGTGTCGGGTTGCTGTGATACGGATTGGTTTATTTAAAGGGGCACAGCAATATCTAAACCTGGTATAGCGCTCTTAATAGGTCAGAAGCTACTTCGGTTGATTCAATAAAGAAATGATATGCTTTTCTCAAGTAAGCTCAAGCTTCCGGCTTTGATTGAAGGTCTATATCACACCTAACACTAAATACCTCTTATAAGTTTATAATCCTGTTATTCTAATATTCTTATTAAATAAGAAAAACTTTGTTGAATATAGTAGAATAAGTCTATAGAAAGAGAAGATAGAAATATGAAAAGTTTAACAAGCTACATACTATAGAGATATATTTTTATAATATTGAATCAATAATTAGGTTTATATAGTTATATCGATAATGAATACGAATAGTATATATAAAACTAACAAATATCATGTTACTTTTAGACTGAGTATAAGCTATTTAAATCTTATTATCTAATATAATTCGTTTTGTATATTATTCATCTCAGAAGCCTTCTAATAAACTCTATAAAACTAATAATATATGGAGATAAAAAGTGCGTATCAAAATATATTATGTATAGATATTAATAAATATATGCCGTTTCTTCTAGACTTCTATATATATACATTAGAAATATGTTATAGTTCGGCCAATCCTGATATGATAGCTCTAGATAAGAAGTCCATTATTCAGAGTGTGTTCTAACACTGAAATTCATTATCTTGAGAATTATAAGTACCGGTCTGAACTAGACACCGCCTCAACTCACCATCAAACTTATCCTCTACATACCCATAACACCACAATGAACACAACAAATTCTCCTCGTCGACCCTGTGCTATACTTCTTATCCATGGCAGCGGGTCATCAGATGCCATATTCAAATTTCAGACATCTAAAATTCGAGCTATTTTGAAGGACAAGTTTACATTCGTATTTGCAAAAGCGCCACACCCTTCGGAGCCCGGTCCTGGAGTCCTGCCATTTTTTGCCAAAATGCCGCCTTACTTCACCTGGTTCAGAAAGGGAATCGAAGAAACAACGCACGAAATTGAAATCTTCAACCAGTGTATCGAAGACACCGTGCAGGCCTGGAGAGCCGAAAACCCTTCAGGCGCGATTGTTGGCGTTCTGGGCTTTTCACAAGGCGGCATAGCAGCCACCCTGCTGTTACAGGAACAACAGTTGGGCCTCACACCCTGGCTTCCGGATCTAGAGTTCGGCATCTTGATCTGTTCGGGATACCATGACGCCTTGACTGGGTATATGGGCGGTCCGAGTGTTGCCGGCCGTGCCGGCGATCAAGCCTCGGCGATCAGATTGCCCACATTGCACCTTTACGGACGGCAAGACATCTATGGCGCTCCATCGTCTAAGCAAATGTTTGCAACATACTTTGTGAACAACAGGGCTCAACTAAAAAGCTTCAACGGAGGCCATGAGCTTCCCCGAGACCAAGATGATCTCAAGATTATTCGTACCTTTGCTGTAACCGAGCAAAAGAGTTTCGAAACAAGATAGAAGTAAATCCTAACTTTATTTTTCATGCTTTACTTAGTGTGTTTTTAGAAAAAAATCTTTTCTTTTTCTATTTCTACTGTCGTTGCTACAGAAAGCTTCTTTGAAGCCCGAAGCCATGAATCCAGGCTTTATAGTCCGATACAAGAGTGACTTTTCCAGTCCAAAGTCTCGTTAATGTTGCTCTTCATTTCATGAATATAGTTTAAGCTACAATAAGCTATCGCCTATAGGAAGCTTCTTCAAAGGCCGAAACCAAGTGCCGAAGTTTCAATAAACTTCATTGACTTCACGATTACTGCTCCACACTTGGCACTGCTTGAAGCAACGGGAAACTGCCGACTCCAAGCAACAACTCCTGTTATAAGCCTAGTGCACAGGAGTCGTATCAATACGTACTCCAACGAGTAGAGCTGGGTACCTAAAAGGAACAATGGTCTATATACATGTATCTCTACAGGTATTGAGGAGTATGGCTGCATGATCTATTAAATCGTTATCAAATTTTCAATAACGCAAAGCAACTACTAATTCAGACTTCACTTCAATTACGACCGGTGATAGGTATTGTTACTATTGTAGGTATAGCCTGTATAGCTACGTCTACGTTACTATTTCGTAATCTACACATTACAATGACTGTGTCCAAGGTTACATTATCTCAAATCCATGCCAAGGTCGTGATTACACGCCTAGCGGCCATTCTTCTTTCCGCCTTGAGTTCAGCAGCAAGGTGCTTGGCATTTGCGCGGACTTGTTTGCCTTCAGCTCCTTGTGTCATCCGGAAGATTTGTCGAAACTCGTGCCTCACAGCGTCTTCGCTACCAAGGATATCTGGGCCTCCTCGTCTTGCTTTGGCTTTGGCACTGCCTGTTCTGATCTGAACAAAGGCTGTCAGCTAAATAGCTCTGCTCACCCATAGTACGCTCACAATATCCAGCTTGGCGCACACTGAAAGACTCACCTGCATGACCTCAAACGCAATGGGTCTATTCCTCGTTGATGCCAGTGCCACGTTGATGGCGTTGTCTCCCGGAGCCAGTGGCCAACCTATAATTGGAATGCCCTGCGCAAGGCTTTCCATCATCGAGTTCCATCCCCCGTGAGCAAGGAGCCATCCCACTGACGGATGCTGGACGATTGCCTGTTGATTGACCCACCCATCGCACACAAGACCCACTCCGTTGCTCTGAATATTGTTTATGTCGGAAGCAGTAACGTACTTTTTCGCATGCACTCCCCCAAGGATCAAAACATATGGGTACTTCATCTCGTTCAACGTGGATATCATAGTCTGAAAATTTGAGCGATTGGTTGGAAAGACCATAGACCTAGTGAAAAGATTGTAAGATTGATGGAACAAAACTTAAGAAAGCGCACCCCGGAAGGATATGGCGGTGGTGGGGCCTCTTACCCAAATGAGATGACGAGGACCTCTTCCTTGCCATGGCGGTCAAGATAGGCACGTATCCTCTCATCCTCGATAACCCACCCACCCTACTTCCGAGCCACCCCCACATCCGAGCCACCATCACCACCACCATCACCACCACTATCACCACTTATTTCACTCCCTC
>JASUDE010000603.1:0-26300 GCA_034509685.1 Colletotrichum cereale | reverse complement strand
TATAGAGGGGTAACAGAGGAATATACTTAACTATAATAGGAGAATTCCTAGGCTAATACCTTCTTACGCGCTATTAAAATAGCACTTAAGAGTTTCTTCTCCTATAGTAGCAGATAGTCTACTATAGCTAAAATAGCTTTTAGTTAATCTTTCGTTAATTAAAACCCTTTTTTAATATTTAAAAACTTTAGTATAATTAGGTCTGTAAATAGACTATTAAGATTAGGTTATAAGTTCTTTTTTACTTTCTCCTAGGCTTTTAGCTTCTACTTTAGGTCTCCTTTAGGTATTAATCTATCTAATAGTACGTTATCTACTAAAACAATCTTTTTATCTTTAGTCTTATATATTATATAGACTTCTTTTATTAGTTAGTTATTATTAGGCTTAGCTTATAAATTAAGTAAGAATAAAAGGGGTGTAGTGAGTAAGTCTTGTTACTAAAAGAGATAGTTAATATAAGAGACTATTTTAAGGCCCTTATTATAAGGAGTCTTACTTCTTTATTTCTACTTCTTTTTTAATTTCTTCTTCTTATTAGGTTTATAAATACAAAATTAAGAGTTAGGAGAATAACTATTATAGGATTCTGTGTGTTTTATAGCCTTTAAAATTATCTTATAGATTTATTATAGGTTTAGTTATATCACAGCTTTAACTATTACTTTTAGGACGTTATTAAAGACTTCCCTATACTTATTAAATACTACTATAACCTCTTTATTATTCTTAAGCTAGTTTGTAATGTCGTTAGGTATTAGTAGTATAGTGTTAATATAGTTTGATTATATTATTAATATGTTATTTTATATCCTTATACTATTTAGAGTTATATTAAGCTCTTCTTCTTCTTTAATAGTATTAATACTTCTTAAAAAGACTAGGCTACCTATTATATTAGGATTTATAATAGAGGCTACTATTTCCCCTCCTCTATAGGAAGTAATCTAGACTATTAAACGCTAAGGAAATAATTTATATTAGTAATAAAGTCTAGAAACCTAGTAGTTAAACCTTTAGTGTAGAATAATAGGGGAATGTAGATCTTAGTATTTATAGACTAAAAAAGCCTTATAATCTAGTTTTAAGAATACTCTAAAGACATATAAGTCTTTAAGATAAAAGGTACACTAAAGATAAAGTCCTTATTATATATACCTTCCAGAAAAACAAAAAAGCCAACATTATTAACATAGTTGTCCCCTAGGTAGACGTTATCTATAATTACGCCTAAGAATTAAATATAGTAAGTCTAGTTAGTAATACCTTTAATCCCTAGGTTAGTCTTAACTATATTATCCTATAGGCCTATTTAGTAGATAAATAATTCACTTATAAGATTAATTACTAAACCACTATTAAGAATTCCCCTTACTAAGATATTATAGGAGTTACGTAGTATAATAGTAAGCTACTAATAGGTCACTACAAAGTTATATACTATAATACGTTAAGATATAGTAGTAAGAGCTTATTCTAAATTAGGGTTAATAGCGTTTGTTTCTTTAAAGACTATATTAATTAAATTAACCCTAAAGTTAGTAGATTAGGTTTATAAATATTTTAAAGTATTAGTTATTATAGGTTATAACGTTATAGGGTTAGGTAAGAAACCTTTAGCTTAGTTCTATTATTTTATATATCCTTAAATAGCGCTATCTTAGCTTCCTACCTTATTAAAATACTATAGAAGGTGTTTATCTACTATAATAAAAATATTATAAGCTTCTTTTATAAGCCTAGCTTTATAGTCTGTTATAGTCGCTTTAGCTTACTAATAAACTATATTATTATATTCAGGCTAAGCCTATTAAAGGAAATCTTTAGGTATTAAAATCTTATTATTTATTTACTTATATATAATCTCTTATATAAGGGTTTAGCTTCCTTATATACTAAAGCCTTTAAAAGGAGAATAAGAGTCTAAAGGCTTCTCTATTTTTAAAGTCATTACTATATTAAAGACTTCTTCTTACTAGTCTTTATTATCTTCTACCTCTATTACTCTATTAGTAGTATCTAGTTAAGGTTACTAAATGTTTAGTAGGTTAATTAGGCGTACTTTATATTAGAAGTAAGTACTATAAGGCTTACGTTAATAATTAGAGGTCTTAGTACGCCCTACTATATAAATATCTTTAGTATACCCTCTTAAAGTAGTAATATAGAAGGAATCTAAATAGTCTTTTATAAAGGTAACCTCCTTAACTAAAACATAATTCATAGACCTATCCTATAGTAATCTAGTAGTAGTATAAGACTTATACCTCCTAATATTACTTTCTAGTTTAAGCTAAAAGTTATAACATATAATATAGGTTACGTTAACAATAAATTCAAACAATTCCTTATAGGTAAGGATATAATAGAAGATTGTCTTACTATTAGGCTATATCTTCTACTAGCCTTTATTAATAATACTAACCTTAACTATAACTTTAGGATCTTTAACGCTACTAATAAACTAATAGAGAGTGTTATAATAGTAAATATTACAGGTAATATAGTAGTAGGCCTTATTATATCTAAAAACAGTATATACTATAGATTTACAAAACTAATAGGTACTATTAGTATAAAAGGGATTATAGTATTATTATTACACGCCTTAGTAGTTTTAGTAGCTACTATAACCTCCTCTATATCTATACCTATTTCCTCTTCTATAATAATAACCTCTTCTATAACTATAGTTATTATTACTATAGGTCTAAAAATATCCTTATTATTAATACCCTTTTATTATAAGGTTAAGGTTTCTAATATTAAAAGTTATAAAGCTATTAGGCTAGGTAATCTAATTAACTAGTACCTAAAACTTTACCTAAACTTCTGCCTTATTAACTAAAAGGTTTTAGAAGTTATTTATAAGCGCGTCTATAGTAGAGGTAATAGCTTAACTAATAGCAGTATTCGCTTAGCTGTTTAACGTCTTAGTAGCCAGGCTTGTTTTATTAACTTATAGTAGTAGTATAATAGGCTTTAATTTAACTTACCTAGTTAACTGTTAGAGGGTAAGCTAATTCTTAGACCATTAAACTAACATATCTTTAATATGCGTCTAGCTCTTCTTAAGCACCTTAGTTACTTTACAGCTAAGGGTCTTAGTAACAGCCTATATAGCTTACTATAAAAAACAGCAAAAGATAATACATATAAGTTCTAAATTAGCTAGCGTAGTGTTACTATAAGCCTTAGCTTTATATTATAGCGTTTAAATTATTAATAGAAGGGTTATTATACTACTAGGATTATTATCTTTAATATAAAAACTATTAATAAGGTTTTATAACTCTTTATTAGGGTTTTAATAAGTCTTTAGGTCTACTAATCTAAAGACCTTTATTAATTAAGCCTTAGTAGTATCTTAAGAGACTTATCCTATAGTATAGGATTCTATAGCCTTAGTAAAGTTAGGGGTGCTATATATATAAACTTCCTTAATCTTATTAGCTACGCTTTTCTAAGAGAGAGACGCTATATTATCGTATTTATCTAAGAAGTTAGATATATTATTACCTTTAAACTTAGGAGCTCCTATAAAGTAAGGGGTTATAGGCGTAATAGTTAGTTACTTATTAATTAACTAAGCTAGTTAGAGGTAATTAGTAATAGTTATTATATACTTTATAAAGGTATCTATACTATTAGTAGTTATAGGCGTAGACTTAGGAGAAGAACTCTACTTTAGAAGACTCTATATACCTCTATTATTAACCTCCTTTAGGTTAAAAGCTCTTTACTATATTATATTAAAGCTTATACTTATAAAAAAACTAAATACAATATTCTTACTTTTTAAGAAGCTATCCTCTAAGTTAGGGTTAATATAAAAGGGGTTAGACATCTTAAATTATATCTAAGAAAGGTTTAAATAGTATAGGAAATATAGTATAATTATTATTTCTTATTAATAGTAATTAGCTATTAGTTTATAGCTTATTACTAAATAATAACTCTATCCTTCTTATATAATAAGTTAAGCAGATATTCTTTAGTCTTTAGCGTATAGTAGCTATATAACTCCTTATTACTTTTAGTAGCTATCTTACGCGTCTGTTTTACTCTATTAATATCTCTTCTTATTTCCTTACTCTTATTATTATTTATTAGTTTTAACCTAACTAGTACCCCTACTACACTTATTAGCTTAGTAGGACTACTATTATTTCTTATTTATATTAGTATATTTTAGATCTAAGAGTCTCTTACCTAACTAAGAGGTCTCCTTTAGTTCTTAATAAAATGTATATATATAAGGGATAAAGGGATATAGGAATAAGTAATACTTATCTAGGCTAGCTATTCTCAACTCTTTAAGGGAGGTCTTTAGGGTCTCTAGTATTCCCACCTCAAGATACTTTAGTTTCTAGCGATATTCTTACAGCGCATCTACTTAAAGGTGCTAATAACTTCCTTAGGTTCTTCTTTAGGAATTATTATAGGTAGTCTTACTATATACACTAGACAGGTTAGTTAGTAGGCAATATGCAACCTAATTAAGTAGAGAGAGAAATACTTTAGTAGGATATATAAAGCTAATAAAGGGATTTACAAACCTAATTCTTTATAGCGTAATAGTATATAGCCTTTATACTACTCTATTAGGAGTTATAGATTACATAAAATCAGTACTTATAGTTACTAAATTTCATCCTAATATCTATAGTAGAGGTAATACGTTTTATATTATATTATTTATTAATCTATATAAGCTATATAGAAGGGTTAGACTACTCTCTAGAAGATAGATCTCTACTATCTTAAAGAACAGAATCCACCTCTAGGTACTATTAAGAAAGCGCTAGGCCTACTAGCTAAGAAAGCTAAAAGAAAAGTATAAAAACCACACCCACCTCTAATAAACTCTAATTCTAGCAAAGCGTATACTAATTAATAGGTCTTTTAATTCTTAGACCTAATCTAAAGAGAAAATCTAAAAAAATAAAGTATTAATAGAGAAATTATAAAAATACTAATATATATAAAAGTAATAAGCTTATAGTAACAACTATATATTAACTATCTATATATCTACTATCTCTATAACGACTATAAAGCCCTTCTACTTATAGACTTTGTTTTTACCCTACTGTTTTAAGCCTTAACGTAAGACTACTTTACCCTATTACATTAGTTATAAAAAAGTTTAGAAGCTTTTAAAAAAGAATTAAAGATAACGATTTCTATAATAAAATTACTAATAACTTTAATCTTTTATACCTATTAAACTATTAAACTAAAGTACTATAAAATAACTAAAGGAAAACTATAAGCCTACTATAAGAACTATATAAAGAATATATAAAAACCCTATTTATTAAAGAATCTTTATATCTTAATATAGAATTTATATTACTACTACCTAAAGAAAGTTACTAACCTAGTTACTTTATAAGCGCTATTACTATAAATCTCTTTATAATAACTAAAGGTAGTAGAATTATAGCCTATTAGATTTTTAACTTCACTAAGCTATATTCTAATAATACTATATTAAAGTATAATACTAGTTCTTATAAGACTATTAACTTAAAACTCTTTATTTTTATTAATCTCTATATATAAGTAGGTATAAGTTATAGCTAATATAGTATTATAATTATAGTTATACTTACTAGTAAACTATAGAAGTATTACTTTACTACTCTTTATAAGTATATTAGTAATTTTAATATATTAATAGTAAAAATAAAGGCCTAATTTAAATAAGATAAAGTCTACTAAGTTTATATAACTAAACTTTACTATATTAACTTAAAGCTAGTTACCTATAAGAACCTTAGTAAAAATAAGCTTAAAGTCCTTAACCTCCTTATTAATAAAGTAAACTTACTTATAAAATTAATAAAATAATATAGACTTCTAAGTAATAAAAAGTATTATAATATATTAATTACTTATTACTAAGGTATCCCTAAGTATACTATAGTACTTCTTAACCTAATAGTAAAATATAATGTACTATATATATAACTTTATAATAGTATAAGTAATATAGTTATAATTTATAAAGCTAAGATATAGTATTATACTAGCTAAACCTAAAAGAAAAACACCTACTTTTAGGTTAACTATAAGTATAATAGTTATAATAGCTATTAGTTATAGTTAAAGTAATATAACTATATATATAGTCCATATAAAAAACCCTATAAAAAAGGGAATTTTATTATAAAGAAGTGTTTTATTTATAGTAAGACTAGCTATTAGTTAACTAAGTATTTAATAGAAAAACGTAATATATCTTTCTAGAGATATAAAAGGTAATATTTTATAAAGACTTTACTAGAATTTACTTAGTTTTTTATAGAATATAAAGGACTAAAGGCTACTACTTATAATAAGACTAAGAAGAAGTATAAAAGTAGTAATAAAGATACTAGCCCCTATAGTAATAATACTTTCTTTATATTTATAACCTTTTATAGTAAAAAAGTAGTTAATAACCCTAAAGTTTTAAATAACTTTATAACTAAGCTACCCTCTATATAATTACCTATAATAACCCTCTCTACTATAGGCTTATTATAAAAAGTAATAGTAATAGTAAGGTATTTACCTTTAATAACTAATATTATAGGTATTATTATAAGGGGGTTATAATATAGTTAACTATACGTATTAATAGGTAAGTAATAAATAAGGGGTTTTAGTTTAATTATATATAACTAAGAAGTATAACTATTATAAGCCGCTTAGTTAAATAGGTAGTAAAATACACTATTAGCTATAGTAGATACTATAGCTAAACTATAGCTAATTACTATAGTAGGTATTAGGGATTAACCTATTAAACCTAGTAGGTATTAGGGATTAACCTATTAAACCTAGTAGGTTTAGTAATACTAAGTATTATAACACTAGTAACTTTCTCTTATAGTAAAAGTACTAAAGAAATACCCTTTTTTTAAGTAATAATAGTAAGGGTTTTTTACTTATATAAATTATTATATATAAGATACTTATTTATTTATTTATACCTTTACTATTCTATTAGTAATAAGCCCCTCTAGCGCCTTATTAGGTAATAACTTTATAAATCTATTAGCTAAGTTATTACTACTATAAATCTATTATATCTTATAGATCTTATAGTATTTATATAACTAATAAAAAGCTATTATATTAATTATAAGGCGCTTCTTCTTAATAGTACTAAGTTTTATAAGGTATTTATAAAAGGAGTATAAATTAGTATAAATAACTATAGGTATCTATAGTATCTTAAGTTAGTCTATAACTATTATAAAGGTAGTTCTTACTATATAGGTAATATTTACTTTAGTAACTATTATATATACCTTAGAAGTAAGAATACTATAGGTAACTCTCTTATACTTTATTAAACTAAAGTAGATAATATTACTATTAATAGTAAAGTAACTATTATTGTTAGGGTTTTTACTAGTTAGTTTATTACTATCCTCTTTATTTATAAGGATAATAATAAAACTAAGTTAAGATATAAGATCTTAGTTATTTATAAAGGATTTATTAATAAAGATAAATAGTTTTATAGTTATAAGGTAAATAGGTATAAAGTAAAGTCTATAGTTAAGGTTACTTATTTACTATATAATATAGTAGTTAAGATTTCTAATCTCTTTAGCTATAAGGGATTAGTATTACACTATAACTAAATAGTTAAAGTAAGCCTTAGGTTAATAGATTAATATAATATACGCCTTATATATATATTATTTAACGTATTACTAAAAAGCTTATAGTAAATTAAGGTTAATAGGCTATAATTACTTACTTTAGCCCTTTTTATAGAAGGTAATTTTACTATTAGTTCTAAGTAATAGTATACTACTATTAAAAGTAATAGTTTAGCTAATATTAAGGAATTACTTTAGTTTTACTATAAAAGTAGCTTTCTTTAGTTTAATATCTTTTTAGTAAGAGAAAGCTTTATCTATAAGGCTAATAGTATTATTAGTCTATATACTAATTAACTTAAAATTCTTATTATTTATAAAAGAAA
Source organism: Colletotrichum cereale (assembly GCA_034509685.1). NCBI lineage: Eukaryota > Fungi > Ascomycota > Sordariomycetes > Glomerellales > Glomerellaceae > Colletotrichum > Colletotrichum cereale. The sequence goes on along the minus strand of JASUDE010000603.1, from coordinate 18,310 downwards.
TAAGTAGGTAAGAGTTAAAGGTTAACGTATCTATCTAAAGATTCTTTTTATAATAGGTACTATATATTACCTACTAGTAAGTCTTTACCTTTAGGATACTATATAGTAGTCTTATAACTTTTATAGTAGTATTTAGTAAGTAAAAGTAGCGTATTTCTATAGGTAGGTAGGTAAGAATTATATAGTTAAGGTTAGTAGTAGACTAGGTATACACTTAGGTAATATTATATAGCTAAAGGATATAGCCTTTATAAAATAAAGATAAAGTAAACGTAAGTAGTAGGTATTAAGCTATTTACTAAATAGTTAGTAACTATATAAGAATTACAGCCTTACTATTATTAGTATACCTCTAAATTATAAGATATAACTTCTTATAGGGTTAGTCCTTTTTACTTTTTACTTTATAGACTATTTATAACTTAAAGATCTATTTTCCTTTATATTCCTTTTTATTATAAATAACTATATAAAATACACTATAGTTCTTAAGTCTTTTTACCTTTATAAAGTTAGAGTAGATAAATAGCTTACTAAGTGTAGTAATAACGCCTTCCTTACGTAATTCTACTATAAAGGTGTAGTCTTTTACCTTTTTAATAGTAAGAAAAGCGTAACTAATAATAAAGATATTAAGAGAAACCTTAGTAATAAAGGTAGTAGGGTTTTTTTTTAGTCTACTATAACCTCTTTATAGTAGTTATTTTAGTATAACTATAATAGTATTATAAACCTTTTTATTTAGCTAAAAGCCTAGCGTAATAACTTCTTATGCTTATAGCTTATTAGTTAGTTAAAGATTAGTATTATTAATAGCGCTTTCTTAGTCTTCCTCTTATATATAGTAAGGTTTAATAATAGTAATATAGAAATCTTTTAGGCTATAGGGAAGTTTAATAGTATAAGTATAGCTATTATTAGTAATAAGCTAAAATAGACCTTTTTATTTATATTTCTTATACTATATACGTATAAAGGATTAAAGTAAGAGGGCTATAGTAGCTATAGTATCTAAGCTGTTTTATATAGTAAGTGCTTTATTAACTTATCCTTTTATATAGATTTAGTATACTTCTTCTATTACTTTCTTTATAGCTTTTACTTACTATTAGGTTATAGGTAATAAGGGGGAATTAATAGTAATATAGGGATATATACTAAATATAAGAAGAGTAAAGATAAGGCTATTTAGGCTAGTAGTATTATTAATTACTTTTACTATAAGTTAAAGTATAACTTTAGGGTTAGTATTTAATTTACTATAAATTACTTTATAAGTATAATAAAAAGTAGTGTAATACTATTTAACTTTACTAATACTTTAATAGGCTTTAATAGGTATTTCTTTTACTTTAATAAATAACCTTTAGGTAGTACGTTTAAACATAGCTATATAGAAGTTAAGGCTATCGTTTATAATAATTTAGTTTAGTAGGCTAAGGTGTATATTAATTTAGTATTTTTATAGTACTTCTTATATATATTCTATAGTAATAAAGTATAAAAGCCTTACTATATTAAACGTAGTAGCTTTATTAATAACGTAAAGTATTAACTTATTACTTTTAAAATATATTATATCTATAAGAATCTTATAGTTAAACTTATAGTTCTTATAAAATATAAATATAAATCTTCTTAAGGCTTTTATAATTATCTAGTAGTAATAGTAGAATTTATTAATTTCCTTAATTAATAAGATTTCTACTACTTTACTAGCGCGTTAGAGTACTTTATAAAACTACTAAACTAATAGGTAGCTAAATCTATAGTAAATCTACTATAGCTTAGTATTAGTTAGATAGTAATTTACTATACTTTACTTAGGTAGTTCTAAAAGTATTTATATATAACCCTATTTATAAATAATAAGTATAACTTTTTTACCTTTAATAAATAAGTTAGTAAGGTTATTAAATCTAATACTATTATTATTTATATCTTTTAAGTAGAAGAGAAATAGTATATCTAAGGTTATAATATAGAAGGTAAGTTTACTAATTAGTATAAGTACTTTTATAGCTTTAAGAGACTTAAAGTTCTTACTACTTCTAAATTAAATACTAGCCTTACTAGCGTAGGTTATATTAAGTAGTAGCTTTATATTAAAGTACTTATAGAGAGTATAATATTACTATTAACCTATAGTTAATATATAGGCTATATTAGTATTAGGTATAATACTTTAGAAGGTTATTATAGTATATTAGTTATTAAAGGTAAATACCTTACTATTACTATTACTCTTTATAATAAGCCTATAGTAGAGAGAGTTATTATAAGTAATTATATAAAGGGTAGCTTAGTTATAAAGTTATTTAAAGACTTTAGGGCTATTAACTACTTTTTTACTATAAAAGGTTATAGATATAAATAAGGTATTATTACTATAGGGGCTAGTATTTTTATTACTACTTTTATACTTTTTTTAGTCTTATTATAAGTAGTAGCCTTTAGTTCTTTATATTTTATAAGAAACTAGGTAAATCTTAGTAAAGTCTCTATAAAATATTAGCTTTTATATCTTTAGAAGAATATATTATATTCTTCTATTAAATACTTAGTTAACTAATAGCTAGTCTTACTATAAATAAAGTACTTCTTTATAGTAAAATTCCTTTTTTTATAGGGTTTTTTATATAGACTATATATATAGTTATATTACTATTACTATAACTAATAGCTAGTATAACTATTATACTTATAGTTAACTTAGAATTAGCTATTTTTTTTTTATATTTAGCTAGTATAATACTACGCCTTAGCTTTATAAATTATAACTATATTACTTATACTATTATAAAGTTATATATATAGTATGTTATATATTACTAGTAAGTAAAGAAGTACTATAGTATACTTAGAGATACTTTAGTAATAAGTAATTAATATATTATAATACTTCTTATTACTTAGAAGTCTATATTATTTTACTAATTTTATAAGTAAGATTACCTTATTAATAAAGAGGTTAAAGACTTTTAGCTTATTCTTACTAAGGTTCTTATAAGTAACTAGCTTAAAGTTAATATAGTAAAGCTTAGTTATATAGACTTAGTAGACTTTATCTCTTTTAAACTAAGCCTTAATCTTTACTATTAATATATTAAAATTACTAATATACTTATAAAGGGTAGTAAAGTAATACTCCTATAGTTTATTAGTAAGTATAACTATAATTATAGTACTATATTAGCTATAACTTATACCTACTTATATATAGAAATTAATAAAAATTAGAAGTTTTAAGTTAATAGTCTTATAAGGACTAGTGCTATACTTTAATATAGTATTATTAAAGTATAGCTTAGTAAGGTTAGTTATCTAATAGGCTATAATTCTACTACCTTTAGTTATTATAAAGAGATTTATAATGATAGCGCTTATAAAGTAACTAAGTTAGTAACTTTCTTTAGGTAGTAGTAATATAAATTCTATATTAAGATATAAAGATTCTTTAATAAATAGGGTTTTTATATATTCTCTATATAGTTCTTATAGTAGGCTTATAGTTTTCCTTTAGTTATTTTATAGTACTTTAGTTTAATAGTTTAATAGGTATAAAAGATTAAAGTTATTAGTAATTTTATTATAGAAATCGTTATCTTTAATTCTTTTTTAAAAGCTTTTAAACTGTTTTATAACTAAGTTAATTATTTCCTTATTCTATATAGAGAAATCCTTATAGTTAATAAGTGTATAGATTTTACTTATAATTTTAAAATTACTACGTCTTAAGATTTATACTTCTTATTTTATAAAAGATTTATAGAATTTAATAAGTAGGTCTTTATCTATAGTATAAAAATTATCTCTTAACTACCTACTAAAGAATAAATAGGTACTATTTTAAAAGTTAGCTTTAATTATATTTATTTTAATAAAGATTATTATTTTATAGATAATAATAGTACCTTACGTTTTTCTATAGTTATTACTTAGGAGGTTATTAGGTATCTTATTAATTTATATAATACCTTATAGTTATTTATTAATATAGTAAGTAAGTTTTTTTAGTATTTAAAATATAGCTTTAGGGTTTATAGTTTATAGTATAGAATTTAGAGAGATTTATACTATTTTTACTACTTTTAACTAAAATCTTATAATTCTTACTAATACTTCTTCTACTTTAGACTTTTTATTACTTAGTAGTAATATATTTAATAGGGATCTTATAGGGAATTTATCCTCTACTAAGGTTTTAAATAAAGAGGCTTTTAGTATTATTCTATACGTTATACTTAAAGTAAAGTTATTATATAAGGTTTTTATTATTTTTAACTTTACTTATAGGTTACTTTTTAGTAACTATATAAAAGTTAGATTATCTAATAGTATATAAATGAAGGTGTTTTTTATAGTTTAGAATTAACTTCTTATAAAGTAATAAAGTTATAAAAAGGCGTAAAATAGCTACGTATTCTTAGCGTCTTCTCTACTTACTAAGGGGGTAAGTTACTTATTTACTTTAAATTAGCTAATTAGGCTTCTTACTACTATATTAAGTAATAAAAGGTTTTTTTAGTAAGTAGTATAAAATAATTATAAGTTATATCTATAAGTGGTTTTATTATATACTCTTTATCTATAGTATAACTCTTTTTAGGTATTTCTTCTAGTTAAATTATCTCTTTTAGTAAATCCTTACTAATCCTTAGTAAGTTATAGTAGTAGTTTACTATAAAACTAACTACTACTAATTAGTATAGGTATTTCTATAAAAGGGTTATAATATAGTTAACTATATATATTAATAGGTAAGTAATAAATAAGGGGTTTTAGTTTCATTATATATAACTAAAAAGTATAACTATTATAAGCTATTTAGTTAAATAAGTAGTAAAATATACTATTAGCTATAGTAAATACTATAGCTAAACTATAGCTAATAGCTATAGTAAGTATTAGGAATAAACCTATTAAACCTAGTAGGTTTTATAATACTTAGTATTATAACACTTTACTTACTTATTTCTTCTACTAATAATAAGAATTTTAGGTTAATTAGTATATAGATTAATAATACTATTAGTTTTATAGATAAAGCTTTCTTTTACTATAAAGATATTAAACTAAAGAAAGCTACTTTTATAGTAAAGCTAAAGTAATTCCTTTATATTAGTCAAACTATTACCTTTAATAGTAGTATGCTTTTACTTAGAACTAATAGTAAAATTACCTTCTATTAAAAAGATATTATAGAATAAGGTAGATAGATAGGCTAGAGGAGGACATCCCTATAGGCACGTGTATATTTACATACCTATAGAGTATATAATTCTCTACACTATTAACCTCCCTTAGTAGGAAGGTTAACTATAACAATACCTTACTTCTAAGACCTACTTTTTATTCTATAACCTCTATTTAGTTTCCTTATTATTACTTACTTCTATTATTCTTTACCTTTATACTACGTTACTTTATAAAACGCTAGTATAATATTCTCTTACTATTACAGCCCTAATATTCCTATTAGATCTAGAATAGCTACTAGAAAGGCTATATTAAGTAGTAGTATAACTACTTTAGTTTATACCTTATAATATTTTCTTTTTCTTTACTAACTTAAGGTAAAGATATACCTCTACCCTAATAGAAGTTTTAAGACTTTAAAAGTAGTATAAGTAAGCTTCTTTAGCTAGGGTATATTACTAAGTTATAGTAACTATATATATAGCTTAAATAGTTCTTATTATATAAAGTTATAAGGAGTTTTTCTAAAAGTCTATAAGATAATATTTTTAACCTTATATTTATAAAGTTTAATAGTAATATACTATACTATAGAACTAATAGGTAGAATATAGACTTCTACTTAGATAATAGATATACTAATAATAACTACTAGGTTAAATCTACTATTAAGATAGTAAAAAGGATTATTAATAACGTAAGATAAAACCTAGCGGTTTCCTTAAGATTATTTACTAATAGATTACTTATACTCCTTTTATAAATAAATTCCTAGACCTTTTAGTTATTAGAAAACCTAGTTATACTAAAAGAAAAGATAACTAAGTAGGTTCTAAAACCCCTAAGGAAAATTCTTCCTTAATAACCTAACTTAAGGGTTAATAAGACTATAGGAGAATTCTATAATAAATATAAGGATAGCCCTCCTATAGCGTTTCTACTTAGGGTACTAAAAGATTCTAATATAACGTAGCGTTTACTAAAAGGTAAAAAACTAAAAATTATAAGCCTACCTAGGTAAAATACTAGCCTATTAGTAGAATAATACTAAATAGCTAACTAGCTAATCTAACCCCCTCTAGCGTAATATAATATATAATAATAGTAAACCTTATTACTACTAGCTATAAAAGCCTAATAACTACTCTTCCTAATATAATTCCTAATACTTAGTAGTTTCTTAGCTAGTATAGGTTACTACCTTTATAAACTAAGTATACTAGGCTTTTAGCTTACTTAGATACTGTTAGGTCTAGCTTATTAACCCCCCCCCTTAAGGTAGATAGTATACACGCTACCTTACCCCTAAGGACTAGCTATATACCTAATACTTCTAGTTATACTACTTTACCTAGGTATACTACTAAACGTCTTTATATAAGGGATATACTTTACCCTATTAGATATAATAGTAAGGTAGATATAAGTATTCTCTTACTACCTACCTCCCTAATAGCTAGGGATTTTAACTCCTTAGCTATTAATACCTATAGGAGGGTAGGAATAACTAATAGTAAACATCCTTTATTTAGTAGTAGTACTAACACTACTACTAGATATATTTTAGTTTATAGATATATTTTTTTATACTATAGTATACTAAATATAAATCTCTTAGATATTATCTAGTAGTATAATTACCTTAAGATATACCTTAACCTATTTATAAATACCTATAGGGGTTAGTATCTTTTAGCTAGACGCTAATATAAAGCGTTACTTACTAAACCTTATCTTTTATAACTACTATATAACTTACTACTATAACGTAAAGTTATAAACCTAAGCTATTAAGGTAGTATACTATAATACCTTATTACTATAGTACTTTAGTTAGATAATTTACTAATACCTTAGGGGATAAGCCTAAAACTAGTAGGAATTTTAACTTATAACTAAAGAATAGTAATAGCTAAAATAATAAGGATAAGCTACTATTACTTAACAGATTAGAAAACGCTTTAGCCTTACTTTAGTAAACGCTAAAAAGTAGTTCTAAGAAAACCACTTTACTATAAAAAAAATTAATAGCTAAAGTAATATTTATATATTTACTTAAAGCTACTTTAAGTATATAAGAGTATAGGGAGATTAAACCTAATATTAATAGCTAATAAGGTTCTATAATAACCTTACTTTATAGCTTAAATAGTTCCTTTATAAGCCTAAAGATAATAACTCTTTAGATAGATATATTACCTACACTAAGGAATAACGTAAAGCACTATAAGATATAGCGCCTAGATCCTAATATAACCTAGTATATATTAATAACGCTACTAACTATAATAGTAAAAACATAGTATACTAAGGAAACGTAACAGTTTACCTAGAAGCCTTATAGGCTAGTTACCTAAAACCTTATAATAAAAACCCCTCTAAAGATAATAAAAAAGAGACTATATTCTAAGGATTAAGTAGTAGAAATAATTAGTGTAGTTAAGATAACTATAAATATTATAGAAATTACTATAGAAACTATAGAGGATACTAATCCTATAATAACTACTAAAAAGAAGACTACTAAGATAATACTAAACGTTATATAAAAGATTAATAACCCTAGTAGGAAGTTAAGTAAGGAGGTAGATAGAGATAATACGTATGTTACACCTAAAAAATTAACAGGCGTAATAATATATAATTTATATAGGAAAATAATAAGAATATATAGACTTATATTAATAAACTTATTAATAATAGGTATATTCTTAAAGGCACTAAGGAAGTTCCCTTATATAAAATAGAGAGTATAAACTTTATAGCTACCTTATTAAAGTAAGAAGCACTATTACCTAAAAAACAAAAGGAGGTTATTAAACCTAGTAATAACTACACCCTATTATAAAGTAAGGTTAAAGAGTACCTTACTTAAACGCCTTTAGATAATAACTCCTTAGCTATAATAATAACGCCTTCTACACTATTAGTTTCCTTAGAGGACTTAGTTATAAAACCTAATAGAGGAAGAGACTAATATAATAATACTATAAATTTTACTTTTTAACTAGAAGAAGTCTTTAAGGTAGTTATTAAACCTAATAAAAAACGTAAACGCTATAAGTATACTTATCTTTAGATTAAGGTATATACTAATAAAAATTTAGAAGATTACTCTATCTATATTAATATAAAAGTATTAGTTATCTTAGTAAAGTAAGAATAGGTAAAAAAGTTTATTAAGAATCTAAGATTTTTACCTATAAAGCTATAAAAAGTAGGCGTAGTTAGGTTATCTTTTATACTCTTAAAAAACGTTACTTTTAGTATATATATTATTAGTATAGTAAAAGGTATAGAAGTAAAGGTTTATACTATAATAATAGCTAAAGTTATAAAGAAACTCCTAGCCTAATTACTTCTAAAAATACTATTTTATAATAACTATAGTATAGTAGTAGATTTTAATAAGAAGTAAGTAAAACTTTAATCTTCTTATAATATAATAATCCCTACTATAGTTAAATACTACTACTTAGTATTATAATAGATTACTTCTTAGTTTATAGTAACTATTAAGCTAAGAGAACTTAAGTATCTCCCTATAAACTTTATTAACCTTTTAGAGAGATCTATAGAAGATAAGAAGTAGTAACTATACTATATATACTCTAAATATATATATATCCTTAACGCTATTACTAATTTAAAAACCCTAAAAGTTATACTAGTATATAATAATATAGTAGAACTAATAACTATTAAGAAAAGTATAAAGGTAGTATAAATTACTTTAAACTAAAGTAAAAAGACTACCTAGGCGATTAGTAAGGATATACTAAATACTATTACTTATAGTAATTTAGTAAATTTCCTTAATATTACTAATAAATTCCTAGACACTATAGGAGAGTTTACTATAGAAGTAGATAACACTAAAAAACCCTTATAAAACATATTAATACTAAAAGAAATACTAAAATATAGTATAATAAAGCTTAAGATATACCTAGTAATAGTTAATAAACATAGCGTAAAGATCTATATAAATAATAAGGAGTTTACTAGTAGGATAAAAGCAGTACTTAATAAATACTATATCTACTATAATAAAGGGATAGTACCTATTCCTAATAAGGACTATATAAAGATTAACCTTATTAAGGGATAGTAAAACTAAAAGTAGAATATCTAGGTCTTTCTATTAGGTCTTAAGGATATAGAGTTCCTTAACGCCTATTAAGATAAATAATATAAGTTAGGGAAGATTAGTTAGTAATAAGGCCCTACCTCTATTATATACCCCCTCTTTATTATATAGAAATACTATATAGATAGGAAAAAAGATAAAAGTTAAGTACTTATAGATATATAACCTCTTAATAAGTAGGTAAGTCTAGACGTTTACTTTCTTCTAAACTAAGATAAAATTATAGGCTGTCTAAAAGGTAAAAAACATATAATAATATTTAACGCTACTAGGTTTTTCTACTAGCTTAGCGTATATTCTAAGCACTAGGATAAAATAGTAATAATTAGTCCCTATAGGCTTAAGTATTCTAACGTTACTATTATAAGATTTAAGAATTCCTTAGTATACACTTAGTACTTTATAGACTAACTATTCTTTAAGTATTAACACTTTATTTATATATATATTAATAATATTATAATTTTTAGTAACTCTAATAAAGAATACCTTGAGTATATAGAGATAGTCTTAAATATCCTTAATAAACACTAAATCTATATTAATATAAAGAAGTTTTTTATTAGCTTCCCTAGTGTAAAGCTTTTTAGTTACGTTATAGATAGTAAAAGTATTTATAAGATAGATAATTATATTTATATATTTAAGAAGCTAGTTTTTCTATATAGCTTACGTAACCTTAAGATATATCTTAGGATAGGCAGCTAGCTTTATATAGGGTTACCTTAGTTTAACGTAATTATAGCACCCCTTAGTAAAAGAAGATAAAATTAGTAGCCTAACTAAGATAAAACAAAGTTATTAAGCTAGGTATTACGCACTAGGTAAAAGTAAAAATCGTTATAAAAGAGATATTTAACCCCTTACCTAAGGAGATTAACGTATAAAACGTACTATAAAAGAAACTTTATAACTAAATAATATAATATTACTATAACCCTAAGAAACTACTATTCTTTAAGATTAATATATATATTAGTAGATTTAGGCTTATAGTTTTTTAGTTAGATTATAACTAAAATAGTAAAGACATACTTAGTATTAACGTAAAAATAAAACACGTTAAACCTATCCTTTTTTTTTCCTAATCTATAATAGTAATAGAGAAACGTTTTAGCGCTATAGAAGCTAAAATTATAGCTATTATATAGGCTATAAAGAAGCTTAAAAAACTAATATAATTTAACTACTATAAAGTTAATATTCTTATAGACTATATAGTAGCTAAAGGAATTATTACGTATACGTTATTAAGAACCCTTAACTTAAATAAGGTAAATCTTAAGCTTATAAACGCTACTAACTACCTCTCTTAGTACTACCTAAAGATTTTTTATATACTAGGTAAGCTAAACGTTATACCTAATACACTTTTTTACCTACTAGTTATAAGACCTAACCTATCTAAGTATTTCTCTTATAAGGATAAACTTATAGATATTAATAATAATAATAATATAGATATAGTAGCTATAGTATAGTATATAAGTAATAAACCCTTAGAACTTAGGAAAGCTACTATAACTATAGTGTAAGTTAATAATAAGTTTATATAGGAAATTATTAAAAGATACTAAAGTAATAAAAAGCTAAGGAATCTAAAGAATTAGATTTAGTAAATATAGGTAGATAGACGTAAGTATATAACTTTAGATAAAGTAGAAAGAGATTAATAACTACCTTAAGAAAAGTAATAATAACCTTAAGTAGCTATCCTCCTATAGGAAATTAATAACTACAGACTAATGTTTTATATATCTATAGATAGAATAAAAAGACTCTATATCCTAAAGCCTTTAGTAGGAAGGGTTTTTACTTTTACTTATAATAAGAAGTTTTACTTTAGGCGTAAGAGAATACTTATAGAACTTTAGAACTTCTATATCTATAGAAAGGTAAAGCTTATTAAGATATATATCGCTTATTACCTAGCGTACTAAGCTAACTAAATAGATTACTAAAAACCTATTAGATCTTTCTAACCTATTATAACGCTTAGTATCTAATATTACACTATATCTATAGACTTTATTACTAATATACTAAAAATCTTAACCTAAAATAGTTTCTAGGTATTACCTAACTTTAATATATTTAACTACCTTTATACTATAACGTATAAGTTTAGTAAGAAAGTTTTACTTATCTTAGGTTACACTAAGTATAAAGCTTACTAATAGGCCTAAGTACTTTTTTAAACTTTTATATTATATAACTAAGGCCTACTAAACGCTATTATTAGTAATTATAACCTAAAGTTTATTTTAGTAGTCTAAGTAGGGATCTTTAAGGCTTTAAAGGTAAAATTACTTATATTTACTATATATTACCTCTAGACTAATAGGTAAAGTAAAAGAATAAATTAGATAGTTAAGATTACTATCTGTTTTTATACGTATACTAACCCTAATATACTATAGATTAATATCTTACTATCCCTCTACTACTCTCTTAATAACTTACTTACTATAATAATAGGCTAATTACTAAATAAACTAGTACTTAGGTTTTACCTTAGAACTATATTAAAGTACGTTAGTAAGAAGGGGATCCTATTAGAATTAATTAACGTATTACGTAACACTTACTAGGTAGAAGTATAAACTCTTATTAATATAGTAAAAGTATTAAGAAAGAAGTAATATAACTAACACTATTACCTAGTAAATTTCACTATAGGTAATAAGGTATTCCTCTACCTTAGTAAAGGATATTTACTACTTAAAAAACCTAAGAGGAAGTAGTCTTTATAGTATACTAAACCTTTCTATATTACTTAGGTAGTTAGGCCTAGCGCCTATAAACTTAACTTACTAGCCTACTAAGGAGTTTACCTAGTAGTATTAATAATATAGTTATAGAAAGCGTTAGATAAAGAAAACCTATTTAGTTATAAGGAGATCTCTTTTAAACTAGTAAAAGTTAAGAGAATAAAGGAATATAAAGTTAAAAGAATTATAAATTATAAAGTAACCTAAAGGAAAGCCTAGCTATTAGTTAAGTATTTTATTAAGTAGAAAGAGTACTTACTAGCTTCTAACACATAGGAACCTTATAAGAATCTTAAGCCTAACGCTAGTAACCTTATTAAGACTTATAAGGAAAAATAACTAATAAATTAGGCTACTAAGTACGTAAAGAAGTAAGAATAAAAACCGGCCTTAGCTAACTTCTTTTAGACCTTACTATAGACGTTAGTAGATAATTTATAAAGTATTATAAACGCCTTAGGGAATCTTATAGTCTTTAATTTAGTTTTAATAATAATAAAATATTTATTCTCTTAATAAAGGTAATAATAACTTATAAAAAAGCTTTTAGCCTGTTTTTCTTTATTAAGATATATAGTTTCTATAATAGTTTTTACTAGAATAACTATATTTATTTTTCCTTTTAAAAGGAGGAAGAAGCACCTATCTATAATAGGTAGTTATACCTTCTTTACCTTTAATAGCTAGTAGCTAGAAAAGGGTATATTAACTTACCTACTTACTAACCTTCTATTTTTCCTTTTTCTATATACTATTTATTATAAATATAAACCTTATAATTTCTTTACTTTTTATTACTTTCTATACTCCTATTTACTATTTTCCTCTTACTTATTATAAAGTAATATAATAAGACTTATACTTCTTTCTTACGTACTTTACTAAAAACTATATAGTAAGCTACTATAGTAAATCCCTAGCGTTTTTTACCTATTCCTAATAATCCTATAAACTAAGATAAGATTAACTTTAACCCCTTTATTAATAATAAGACTACTAAGGCTACTAACTAGACCTAGACCTAGTAGTTATTACACCCCCTAAAATCTACCTTTAAATTAGTTAACATCCCTACTACCTAAGGAACCTCTTCTACTAAAAACTAACGCTATATTAATAACTATAATACTATAGATACTATAGTTATTAATACTAAAAAGGTAAATACTAGCTATAATAAGGACTTTAGTAATAACTTTAAATTATTTATCTCTTTTACTAATACTAACCTTTATAATATACCTTATAAAATAGAGGAAGATACTAAAGAAACCTTATAATAAATTAAGGACTATAAGGCTAAGCTAAAGTATAAGAAATATATAAAGCGTTATACGTTTAAGGTTACTTACTATAAAATAGTTAATAAGTATATCTATACTATAGGTAGTAGCCTTAATAGTACTGCTTTTACTAAGATCTATAGTAATATAAAGACTAAGGCCTATATTATATTAGGTATACTAACTAACCTAGTAACCCTAAAGAAAAATATAAGTAAAACTATTAAGAAGAACACTTCTAAAACTACTAATAAGAAGAAGTCTAGTATCTTTAGTTACGCTAAGGCTATTAAGCGCTTTAAGGAGGTAGTTAAAAACTATACTAATAACACCTTTATCTATAAGATTTATATTTAGCTAAAGGATTTCTATAACTATTATAAGAATAGTATTACTAACTAGTATACTTCCTTTTTATTTAACGTATACTTCTACTAAATAGTTACTACCCCTATAGAGAATATACTTTCTAAGTATAAAAAGAATAAGCTTTAGTCTAGTAACCTTTTTTTCTATATAGTATTAATTAGCTTTACTTTTATATACTAGGTTAAATAGAGTAACTCTAAGGTTATAAGTACTCTTCTACTACTTTAGTAATTAGACTTAATTTCTATCCTAAAGATTATATATATATATAATACCTAAAGCTAAACTATTCTCCTTAATATAATTTAGGACTATATTACTAATTTAGATATAAAAGTTAATAACTACGCCGTTAAGGCTAACGTTACCTATAAGGTTACTAATATAGTAGTAGCTACTACTAAGTCTTATAAGCTAGTTATTAAGAAGTACTCTAATAGTATTTACTAAATTACTAAGAATCTACATAAGAAGGCTAAGAAATCTAAGTATCTAAAGGCCCTTATTAATAGCTTTAACTATTAACTTTAGAAGCTAACTTAGAAGGTTACCTTACTTAATAAGAAGGCTGATAACCTTAATACCTTTAATAAGTTTAAAGGTAATAAGTTTAAGGCCCTTATTAATAAGGTTACTAGTATAAAGGAGAAACTCTCTAATACTATTAAGGATACCTATACGTATACCTTAGCTTCTTAATCTACTTACGCCCTATTAGTTATAATTCCCTAGCGTACTACTAAGTATATACGCTAACCTAACTTACTAGCTACCTTAGCTTAAAGTAGTAGTAAGAAGCACTATACTATAAGAATTAATTTTAGAAATAATAAGTAAAGGAGGGATATATAGAATATAGGAGAAAAGTAATAGATAATATAGTAGATTAATAGTAACTTTCTTTTTTATATTCTAGTATACTTAAGATAAGTGTTTCTTCTAAAAGGGGGTACTTATTATAAAATAAGGTAGATAGATAGGCTAGAGGAGGATATCCCTATAGGTATATATATATTTATATACCTATAGAGTATATAATCCTTTACGCTATTAACCTCCTTTAGTAAGAAGGTTAACTATAATAATACCTTACTTTAAAGACCTACCTTTTATTTTATAACCTCTATTTAGTTTCCTTATTATTACTTACTTCTATTATTCTTTACTTTTATACTACGTTACTTTATAAGATACTAGTGCGATATTCTCTTACTATTACAGCCTTAATATTCCTATTAGATCTAGAACAGCTATTAGGAGGGCTGTGTTAAAAGACTAAAATAAGTAATTATAGCCTATTAACCCTAATTTACTATAAGCTCTTTAATATTATATTAAATAACGTATATATAAAGTATATATTACTTTAATCTATTAACCTAAGGCTTACTTTAACTATTTAGTTATAGTGTAATACTAATCCCCTATAGCTAAAATAATTAAAGATCTTAACTACTATATTATATAGTAAATAAGTAACCTTAACTATAGACTCTACTTTATACCTATATACCTTATAAATATAAAACTATTTATCTTTATTAATAAATCCTTTATAAATAACTAAGACCTTACGTTTTAACTTAGCTTTATTATTATCCTTATAAATAAAGAGGATAGTAATAAACTAACTAGTAAAAACCCTAATAATAATAGTTACTTTACTATTAATAGTAATATTATTTACTTTAGTTTAATAAAGTATAAAAAAGTTACTTATAGTATTCTTACTTCTAAGGTATATATAATAGTTACTAAGGTAGATATTACCTATATAGTAAAGACTACCCTTATAATAGTTATAAACTAACTAAAAATACTATAAATACCTATAGTTATTTATACTAACTTATACTCTCTTTATAAATACCTTATAAAACTTAGTACTATTAAAAAGAAGTACTTTATAATTAATATAATAGCTTTTTACTAGTTATATAAACGCTATAAGTTTTATAAAATATAATAGATTTATAGTAGTAATAACCTAGCTAATAGATTTATAAAGTTATTACTTAATAAGGCGTTAGAGGGGCTTATTACTAATAGAATAATAAAGGTATAAATAAATAAATAAGTATTCTATATATAACGATTTATATAAGTAAAAAACCCTTACTATTATCCCTTAAAAAAAGGGTATTTCTTTAGTACTTTTACTATAAAAGAAAGTTACTAGTGTTATAATACTTAGTATTACTAAACCTACTAGGTTTAATAGGTTTATCCCTAATAACCTACTATAGTAATTAGCTATAGTTTAGCTGTAGTATCTACTGCAGCTAATAGTATATTTTACTACCTATTTAACTAGGCAGCCTATAATAGTTACACTTTTTACTTACGTATAATTAAACTTAAGCCCCTTATTTATCACTTGCCTATTAATATGTATAGTTAACTGTATTATAACTCCCTTATAATAATACCTACAGTTAGACATCTTACAGTAGAAGAACATTAAATTCAAAACTAGCATCCTATACCGTACTTATCTGATGATTTCTGGATGACGTCGGAAATGTATCTTGAGTTCAGTTCCTATTCTGAAGCGCAACCCGTGTAATAGACTCCTATCTGTTCAAGACCCGCGACACCCGTAAGCCAGATGCGTAGCCGGAGAGTTAGACAACCAAAATATATCCAAATTTGGTCAACCTATTTTGCTTGGGTACCTGTCACATCTGAGGACTTACCATTGCAGACTTCTTTCCCATTCCTCGTTAACGTTTTTATAGTCCCCGGGCCGGTATGGGCTCCAGATTTCCGACCAGAATCCTGACTTCCTGTGGTTCTTCACTCCGAGATCCTGCAGAAGCATGTCAAAATAAGGCACCGCGTCGAATATGAAGGACGGGGTTTTATGCCCCCAATCGATTGGATACCGCCATTTCCCGAATAGGTTGTGGAACATGGCGTCGTGCTGGAGCGCCGACAGCGCGTTCTCATCGGCGGCGTCCGCGGCCGCCGCCATAGCAGGGCTGGCGAGGCGACCAGAGAAGTAGGCGCTGATCCATAAGCCTTGGATATGCGCGTTGATGGGGTTGCTAAAGTTGTCGGCAAGGCCAACGAACGCTATGTCCTTGGTCCTAAGGAACCGTTTCGTGGCCGGTACCATGAATTGGTAGAGCATCCATGGCTCGAGAGGCGTATACGGCGTCAACTCACCTTTTGCGTCGATGCCCTCGTGCTCTGTCAGGGGTCGGTACTTTTCGTTCCAGACAGGCTCATTGCGGAGAACTGGGAATGTTTGGAGAATTTCCTCTTCGACTTGAGCTCGGAGGCTCTTTTGACTAGCCAAGTTGTCGGCCGAAGGGTGCTCGCTCGGGCAATGTGGGATTCCGAGCTCTCCCTCAATGCCCTCTGGCATAAATTTGATAGTCGGCAGGCGCTTCCATCCCATGTGTGCAAACAGTGCGTCAGCTTTGAGCTCGGTGCCGTCGGTGAAATGGACTTTGCCTGGGCTGAGATGGTCGAAGTCACGTATGTGGACATCGACATTGTCTCCCTTGATTACTTCCCAGTGGTCGGTTGGGTAGTTAAATAGGCCCCAGCTAGTACCGACATTCATGGCTGGTATCCAGGGCTTAAGTTTGGCTGTCTTGGGATGTAAATCGTACCCGTTCTGTTGAATTACATCGTTGCCCATGGCGTTCCAGAACGCCTTGGTGATGATACGACCGATAGCGGTTCCGTGAAGGAAATTTCGGATCCCCGAGTAGCCATCTCTGTTGCCCCAGGGACATGCACTGAACCAGGTAAGAAATCGCGTGTCTGTTAAAAAACCAATATTCAGCTAGATTCGAGTCATCAGCAGCCTGAGATTAGGGTAGAATTACTTGCAAGTTCTTCGATCCATCTCCTCAGCGGCGTGACATATGGTGGCGAGTTCCAGGTCGGCCCGTGTCCTGAAGCTAAACAACCAAAGTCAGCAAAGATATCCATATCAGGCACTCGCCTACTAATTGACAGCAGTTGTAGTTACCTCGAATAATCCAGTTGACCTTGACACCTGATGTCGCATACTGGTAGACGGCATCCCAAGATGACTTAGACGCGCCGAATACTGTCACCGAGTTCACGTCGCGTATGGTATCCGCATGCTGTAGGAAGTCCTTTCCATGGAAGATCTTGCCTCCAAATGTCTCTTGCCCCGCAAAATGAGGAAGAAACGCCTCCGACAGGTGGCCAGCAGCGACGATGAGGCGCCGAGCCGACAACTTGTACTCACCATCGGGACCAAGTATGGTTAACACCCACCCACCCTCTAGTTCGTCCTGGTACTCTGCGGCTAACACCTTGGAATTCAGGCGGATAAGGTTGTTGATACCAAATTCAACACAGTAGGCGTGGAAATACGCATTGATGATATTTCCTGGTATGTGTTCGCCAGGCTTGATGCCGAATTTCTCTATGTCCATTGGGAAGTCCGGATACTGATACGCAGCGGTGCTCTCAAAGCAATCAAAGCAAATTCGGCCCCATATTTGACTATTTGACTATTTCTCTGGAGATAATTGATTAATTGAGTGACTTGC
>JASUDE010000602.1:1902-26342 GCA_034509685.1 Colletotrichum cereale | reverse complement strand
AAGTGAATAAAGTGGTAGTGGTGGTTGTGATAGTATCATTTTTGGGGTGACCGAAATGCAGGGGTGACCGAAAAGTGGGTGCTTTGACTTACCAGGCCGCCTTCTACCTTCTGATCGTCCAGCACTTTCATTACGCGCTCTGCTTTTTGCCAGTAGATTTCGTTCCCTGTCAAATGCGACAGGTACTTCATTTCAAGCTGGACAGTGGCAGCCTCTGCCGTGGAGGAGGCGCCGCCGTCGGCGTGCGAGACGATTCCCTCCCTCTTCCCAATGTTGACACTGGCATATGGTATACCCGAGTTGGACTCAAACGCAACCAAGAGCCGGTCTGCAAGATCGACGGCTTTGGAAAGATAAAACGAGTCTCTTCTGGAGGCGACGTGTGGTAGTCGTGTTGATAGGTAGTGTGCCGAGAGCAGGCCACCCATCATGCGAATCGTCGTCTCGAAAGTGTTGATGTCCTGGTCCTGATCCCAGGTGAGGCTGCGATGCAGCCACTTTCGTACGTCGGCAAGAGGCTCGGTCAGGTTCATGAGCATCATTGTGTCCAAACTGTCCACAATTATCCACCCAAGACCCTTGGGCGACATGTTTTCGCCTTTTTTTTCGACGAAGGATGAAACACGTCGTTTCTTGTGATTAGAAGCTGTTAACTTATACCTATAAAGGCCTGTATTGAAACAGAGTAACCTACCCCAGGCGTACTTCTTGTACGCGTCTCAACCCGCCACGAAGGCATCTTTCACTTCGTCTCTTCGGCCATCCCAGTCGAAAAATTGAGAGTGCGTGGTGTAATGAGTATGCTCAAGGGCATGGTCTGCGAAGTACCCTGCGAGGAACACGCCTGCAAGTCTTGTAATGCACAGCGTGATGACAAGGTTGCGGAGTCTTCGCCTCAAAGATGTATTTGCAGTATGGGACGTGCGTATAGCCTTCTTCACGTCGCCGATGGCTAGACCGGCAAGTTTGTGCATTGTGGACAAATTTCGCTCTCGCCAGTTCAGAGAAGGATTCAATGTCGTGCTAAGTTGTGGTGAGGTCAAGAAGAGACAAAGTTCTGGCTGTATCTTCCACGAGACTGGCCAAAGGGTGGAAGTAACAATGATGAGGGCAAGTATGCGAACGGTTCTATGTCATCGGTTACCGACAGTTTGGAAGGGGCGCCAGAGCCTTGCTCTACAAGACATTGCAATACGTTATTTGTCGGTGTTCCACAAAAACGAGGTCAAGAACGCTTGTTTGCCTCTATTCAGTTATCCAGCAAACTAAGCCTGAGATTACGGCCTTATACATTGATTGGCAGGATTGACTTGGCGCGGCCTCATGGAAGAATAACATGTCCGAACTAACAAGGGGGGGAACATGTGCATCTGACACTGAAGCGTAATCACCATGCACTCTAAACCGCAGCGGGCGAACGATGATAATCAACACGAAACAGGTGACTCTGGAACGAACAAAATAACAGGAAACGCGGTAAAAAACAAGAGCTAGCGCCATAAACGCGGCTGGAGATATGTTGACGGCATACTGCGGAGTGGCCTAACTGCTAAACTTGTTTGCCTTCAATTTGTGGCGATAGGAAATCCGAAAGTCAGACAAGCCCAATTACTAAGCCTTTATTCCTGCTCAAGTCCTCTGAGCGTATTATGTTTTCCTTTTCCTTTTCAATTCTATTTGTTCTTTTGCGTGCTGGGAGAAAATGTGAGAGACTCGGGTCAAAATGGCTGAAGCGTATCCTCCTTAGACGAATCAAGCCAGTGCCGTCACATCCCTCATAGTCATCCCAACGATCTTTCCGCCTCCATTTAGTTGCTTGCCGATCTACCGGACGAACGGATCCAGTCTCGGTGCGGACAATCCAGGTTTTGACTTCGACATCGACTCAAGACTCAAGAGTACGATGTGCTCCGCCAGCAGTCACAGCTTGGTGGGAACAAGGTCGTCTAGGAATCAACAGTGGTGAAGGGCATACAGCTGTTAACATTGGGCCCTTGAATTGTCCTCATCGATGGAACACGGTTGCAACGTCTATCAAAGACGAAATCAGTATGGTGGCAATATGCTGCCCACCGTATGTGCCAATTAGAACCCCGACAACATTTTGATGACTCCGTTTTTCTAATACCTACTTCGAATAGCTAGGGAATATACGCTTGTAAATGGAATATTCGGTTCAATCGCAGGCGACTGCCGGTCCAATGTCTTATCTAACGCTGTCATAACCCACGAATCAACACCCGCCACTAACATGCGAGACTGGACAATAGAAACGACAACCGTCGAGAGCTCGATTTACGATGGTACCATAGCGGTTGTTGTATGGACTTTGGATACTACAGCATCGAAGACTGCGTCAGCTTCAACAGTAGGCCTTGACGAAACTGCCGCAGCGACAACTCAGCCCGGGCAACCCGACACCACTGCCAGCGCTTTTCCCCGTGAAACTAAGACGTCTGAAGCCTTTCCAACCACAAATTTTCCAGCCCCGGGTACGCATCAACGTCCGATGTTCCTGGTCTGCCACTGCCTACCGCTATCGGCATCGTTGTTGGTGCTGGAGTAGGAGTTACGGTTCTTACTACACTTGCGTTCTTTCTGTGGCGAAGGAAGCGGAAACAGACACGCGGGTCCGAGCCACCGCCGACCAGTAAGTTACACCTCCCGATGCTGGTGAAGCCGGACAAATACTTGTACGTTGGAAAACATGAGCTGTATGGGCAGGGACACGAGAGGCATCTGAGGCTGGCTGAGATGCCCGGCCCACAATACTTTGCTGATCTGAAGCGAGCGGTCGCGAGAGGACGTAGTTAAACTATCGGCACCAAGGCTACGTATCAAGATTCTGGAGGATTATTTAAGCCTACCGTGGTATGCGGCTGTATCAAGTTTTGGGGAGCCTTATGGGTGGCGTTGCTGAGCGTATCATCCTTTACCTAGCCATTTTCAACCTTCTAACTTTCGAATACTTGCTTCCAAGTTTTGAAAGATTTACACCGGACTCTTTACTTGAACTACTGTCCGTTGTGGAATTTACCTTCGGAGCTCAAGTCATGACATGCGTTGTGCCAGCTGGTCGGATCTCTGCGGCCAACCTTGGGTCTTCATTGGCAGTACACCGCGTATAGATATATAGATACTCCTTGCGTTTTTCAGATTCCAAAAGATGAAATGGGGTACGCTCCAGTTAGGCCTTGCAACCTTGCATGCCTTTTAGCTCAAAATTTTATTTGATGAGAATTATACAAAAGAACCGCCTTTGGTAGGTGATGGTTAGACAGCTGGCTTACGTCTGTTTTCTACTATATCTTCGTGTCTAAAAAAGACTGCTATTTGGTCTATTTTGTTACATGGCATAAACCATGGCTTGAAAGGGATATTAGAGCGCGAGCATCTTCTTCCCTCAAAAGAGCGTGCTTAATGGCTTTGGGGCGAGAATCCTGATTCAGGGGCTCTAACTCAGTTCCCTGTTCATAATGCTGCCTTTCTGAATTCTGAAGGATTTACCATCGCTCAACATGCAGTTCTTGTAGCTCATATAGGGGAGTACAATGTGAAGCAAGCAGGTTGTGAATTCAAACACAACAAACGGGCACATCTTCAGGCTTGACAATTTTGCACAATAAGTTGACACTATTGAAACTTTACTTCAGTTTGGACGTATCACGAAAGTGTAGGTAGATAGGCAGGGTAGACTGCAACCCGGAGGGAGCGCGTGTTTAGCCACGTGCTCACAGGGTAAATAGTCCACTGACTCCACTCGACTGATGACCTTCACTTATCTAGAAGGTCAACTATATACTACTAGACTGTGCCTCAACTACGTCTCACTTGTGCAACTATTTCGCTCCTTGTTTACCTTTGCTTCAGTTGTCGCCTTGCTGCTTTGCTTTAACTTTGCACTGCGTCACCACACAGCGCTCTGGTGCGATACCCTGAGACTATTGCAGCTCATTAATACGTCCTGCTAGATCTAGAACGGCTGTTCGTAGAGCTATTTCATACAGATTTATATTTCCCTTACACTCCCGTGGGCTCTTCAAACATTGTATAGCTTTGTGTACAAACCCATACCTTTGCTCTAACTGACAGTGGTACGGTTATAGTGTTTTTTTTTTCTTGCCGGCCCAACATTCATAAGGCTTCAGATTGCGTTTACTACAATCAGCCAATGGCTTTATCAATTATAAATGTAACACTGTCAGACGTAATAAGCCAAGGCAACTTCGATTGTCTATAAACCACGACTTGATATTCCATCTTGCGAGGTTTAATTTCTCCTTTCCTCGGTCCTCATTTTCCACGCCTCAAATTCCCTATTTGGAGAGAATTATTCGATGTGAGTTGGTAACGAGTCCGAGAGGATAAGGCAGACACGGACGTTGTTTTCGTTGATCGTGATCAGCAATGAGAAACAAAGACTTCCCGTTGCAAATACTCCACATCATCAATATAACCCACCTGGACTATCTGTATCATCTATAGAATGGCTCTTTGGGCTTTGACCATGCGACTCTGTGGGCATGTCGGGGTTGGTTGTGCCAGACTATTCGTTTGACTCATAGACAGCTGGTGGCACACCCTGATCGGCCGAGCGTCTACCCCGAGATACCCATCGTACACCTTAAACGAACTACGTAATTAATAGTCTGTCGTGATACATAGGCTGTAATTGCACATTGGCGGTTGCCGATCTGCTTTTTTCACCACATAGTCTTTGTGTTGGGATCTTCTGCGCCTCGTCTTGTAAACGTAAAGGGACGTAGTCGGAAGGTAGGTAGATGTATCGGTGATCTAAGGCTTTCGGGGCCACCGTGTTTCCTGGGTCAATACATACAATTACTCCAAAGAGGCTACTATAGGCGCCTGAGGTAGGTTCTAGACTTGGAGATCTTCCTGCAAAGTGCAAGAAGGCAAATTGCCTGGACGGAATCATATGCCGTTGTTTATGCACTACCGTTATAGAGCCCGTCATGTTGTTGTAATATGCATGTCTCGATCTGTGATGGCGTGCATCAAACCAAAGATCGCGTGCGAATGGAACTTGTTATTATGCACAGCTATTGAAGTGCGGGCGGTCAGTTGTTACATCAAGTGATGAACATCCTTCACCGACTGCGTGATTACAATGCAGGATGCTGAACACCCTTTAAAAAGAGCACCACCAGCGGTTTCGGTGAGCTAGTGACCCAACCTCTTCACTAGCTGCGCGCGAGATATTGAAGATCCAGAAAGGTTCCCCGAACTTTGACATGAAGGGTGTCCATTGCTTGGGGATGTCGTGACCGATATTGTCTCATAATGGCACCATGCCATTGGTAAGCCTTGCAGTCTTCAAAGAAGGCAGCCGCTAGCATCCCGTCATGCGGCCCCGTCGGGGTCCGCTTGAAAAACCATTCACATGCGCTCATATAGTACTCAAGTAGCCTACCTAGACAAACTAGCCAAGGCCGCATGTACCTGTTGCATTAAGAGGTATTCTAAGCAGATGAAAGCGAATTCTACGGGATTCCGTACATTCTCAACAAGCTGATAATCAGGTCAGCCCCGTGTACATGGTGCTTCGATACCCAATGACACCTCCACACTCTCCCATCACAACGTGATGTGTGGCATCCAACAGGGAGTTGCGTGATTGCCAGGCTTGAGCCTCGGCAGAAGGCAAGTTTGGGATCAGGCTACGCTTCGCATGGCAGAACACCATGAAGAGATGAGGCGGGCTAGGAGCGGAGCGCTTGGACTCATACGCTTCCCCCGGATGCGGTCCCCGGCGCTAGCGGTATAAAAACGGGCGATTTGTACCTACCCGATGTGGGACAGGCTGATGATCTGATAAGAGATGCAATGGGGCCTCGGGCGAGTTGAGAGAACTTGGACTGGCAGGATCGGACTGTGATAGGCTAAGGGGAATACGTCAGATTCGTCTAGGTGGCGAATGGCGTGCTCTGAGAGGCGTCGAGGGGAAGTCGTAGGACGACAGGGCGGCACCCTCCAGAATACCTCCCTTGATGAGAGATATCATGGGTTGAACTGAGCTGCTGCTCCGATACTCACAAAAGTATGGGAGGGAGCAATCCTGAGCTGTGAGGCATGTCATCACGTTTGGCATGCATCCTCAGACGCAATCAGCATGCCAAAAGGGCAGAAATCCAGATCTAGTAGAGGCCGAGACCACGCGGACATTGCGGCGCAGGCTGACCACAGGCAGCCGAGATGGATTGGCCAATTACCCAGCATTCAGCGTTCTCCAATGAAAAGGGGAGTGGAGATGCGCCTGGTATTGAAGGACGCCTGCTTGCCGCTTCCCGCAGTATCATTCGATCGGTCTTCGTTTGTTATTTCCCCACACGAGGCTCCACGAAACGACGTCCAGCTGAGCATCAGACCGACAAGAAGCAAGCGCTTATCTCCAGTGGTCTTACCGTGCGGACCATAGCCTACATTGGTTATTTTTTTTGCGACGCGTCCACTGAGCCAAGTCAGCAGGCATCGACAACGCCCGGTTCCCTCATCACCGAAAACCGAGCAATCGAAGGACTAAAGGAATGTTAACATCATCAACAACAATAACAACAATCGACTGTATGAAAGCGGCTCTTTGCTGGAGTGAAGCCTGTAACGGGTGACAGAGCATCAAAGCCCCACGCTTTGGTGTGTTTGTAATTGGATGGATCAGGGTAGGGGTGCGTTAGGCATGTAAGCTTACGTAACCGAGGTGCCTCACGAGGCAACCAAAGGTAAATCGCTCAGCCACCCTATTGGGCCTCGTAGGTTCATGCTAACGACCAATTACAGTCGCCTTATGATAACGCACCGGCTTCTTGAAGAGTCTCCCCCAGTCCTGCGCAGAAATTCTCAGCGCCAAAGGAGGAAATGAGAAACGTTCCTGGCGCTTGGAGAGGTCGTCGCGTGAAGTCCATGAGCGGATCGGGGTTGTGCTGCCTAAATGCAGTCAGAGGGATGAGAGGGCAGGTTGTATGTAAGTACGGATGGCCCCCACATCCGGATAGTGTCAACCAAGCTCCGAGTTGCAGTATCAACACCAGAAGCATCGAAATTAGCCGACGGTAGAGGAGCAATGAGGGGGTGACGGACCCGTCGGCAAAATCACATTAGGGATGACCGTGGGATGCCGCCTGCCTGCCTGCTGCCTGCTGTCGCTCCATCGGTGAGTGGGGAAGCATTGGCATGGGCTCGTATTAAACACTTTGCGCCTTGCCAAATACAACAGCAGAGTTCGAACGCTTTGGGGTTCCCGAGGATCGCTCCACCAGTTTAGTTAGTTGCCTTATCAAGGCGACTTCGTCGGCGATGGCCTTGCATGAGATCCCACGGGGATTGTTACCCCTGAGACAGCTTCGTCACGCCGTGGCTGGGCTCGGGCGAAGATTGACCGGCATTTTGTTCCAAGGACAGCACCCAGAGATATTCAGGCACGCAAATACGTCCGAGCTTCTCGATCCAGGTTATCAGAAGCTTCGTCATGGTCCGGGCTGTGTTGCCCCTGGCCGGTCCGAAAGCGAGCCAGCTCAATGCTAATTGGTCCCTCCCCCCCAGCACCGGACGTCGTTTCCAAGATAGTCGTTGGGGACAATATCCGGCCACTGCAATTCTACGTGATACCACTTTTGCATGTTTTTTTTCAGGGGGTGCGAATAGCTGAGTCTGTTTCTTTTTTTGGCCCGTGAATTGAGTCTTTGGAAAGTCGAGCATCTCGAGGGCGTTGGCGGGTAAGCAGTAGTGGATTATCGCTGAACGTATAGACTTGAGGTTTCCAAAACAGGAAAGTCGCACAGAAGTGTCTTAGAAGTTAAACATAAATTGTATACATTTATAGTCTTTACAGCATCGGTCTAGACCTGCTTCATACCTGAATAATGTCTTGCAGAGAGCTGTGTGGTCTGATTACGCCAAGTACTTTGCAGGCCGTCACCCTGGTAGTGGCAAACCCTATTTAATATATAACCTTGAACTGGGCCAGAAATAGAGTGCTGCATGGTAGCTTATCATGGGAGCGGTGCAGTGTATGTGAGCAGTGACTCTACATGTGTAGGCCTGTTCGTTGAAGTACCAAAACTCAGGACCCGAAACAAAAATCAAATAGAACCGCTATAATCACAAAATATATTGACAGTGTAGATTATGTCGGTCACGTAAATCGCTCCAAGGTCGATGACGAAACTTTGTGAGTGTGTTCAAATAAACCACACTAGAGCTACTACAATCATCTGAGAGCCTATATCCTTCCTGGCCCCTCTTGACATTAGCTAGGCCTTTGAAAGGTTGCTACCACTAGAGTCTGGAACCTAATATCTGTTTAACGAGGTTGAAATTGGTTGCCGACTTTGCTCTTAGAGTCGAATATCTCTGTTTGATGAGGCTCTGCTCGGACAAGGAGTTCGAGCAGGATACATCTGCCGCCGCGCGCCCCAAGGGGTATCTTTAAACAAGTGCGCCAAAACACCGTTGCAATGCGACCGTCTATCCCTATTTTTGGTGAAAATTAAAGGTTCTGGCATATGCAGGCAGGGTCGGCGCCCGTCATGCGGCCATGCAGTATGTGTTGTTCGAGCTCCGTCATCTCTTCATAGATCTCTCTGGTACCTCAGGTGCTTGCAACTGGTGCATTTGGAACATCTATGTCACCATCGTCGCTCTTATTAGATAAACTTTGAGGCGCAGAAGGTAGTTCGGCAATGCCTGTCTCATACTGAGAGGCTACACCAAACTGCCGTGCGTCGCGGTTATAAGTCAACCACTTGCCTGACGAAGCGATGCGGCAACCAAGCCAGAGGCATCGGTTATGCCGCTCCTCCATCATAGAGGCTACTTCGAAATATTTCTCATCATCATCGATTTTCGACTGGGTAAACCAATCATCAGGATAGTACCTCTCAACCCATAGTAAGCCTCGCTGCGCAAAGTCTTCGGGAAGGGGTCGTGGGCTCTCCTTGTCAAGACGAGGGAAGCTCTCGGACTCAATTTTCTCGACTGACGTGCAAGTAGCGAGAAGAGTGTTGAGAAGAAGAGAGATGAGTTCCCAAGGTAGCTTGTCCTCCACTTGAGCTATAGCCTTGGGAAACTGAGACATGTGGAAGATCCAGGACAGCATGACGTGAAGAAAGGGGTTGATACTTGGGTCCCCGAAACGCCGCATAACAACCCGACTTGTTCGAACGGCAAAGTCTACAGCGTCAAGGAACTTTTGGCTTGCGGGAACGTCCGTGCCATCCATCTGCGCGTCGTCGTCGTCCGGTCTGGAAGACTTGATGGACCGCATCAAAACGTTCGACTCGCTGCCGTACTCGAGCATAGCGCACCCGAGAGCAATGGCAATATAGTAGCCGCTGTCCATCCAGCTCCTGGTGGACCGCGCAATCTGAGTGTCAAGATTGCTGATAAACGTATCGACAGATGAGCCAAACTCGTTGCCGTTTTTTCCAGAAAACAGGATCCCGTGAGCACGAACAAAAGCGGCATCGATCTCTTGCAGCCGCGTTGGTGAGCCATTTAGATGAGGGTCGAAGAGGGTCATGATGGACTCTCGAGCAGAGAGAAAGGGAACCGGGACACAAAGCGACTTTGTGTAGTAGAAGAGCTGCTGAAGCGCATTCGGCCTGGCGAGGATGGCCAGATGGTGATACAGCCGGCCAGTCGTTGGCGCCTTATCACTAGCCTTGCTGTACCAATGTCTACTCACAGATGTCCAGATTTCACGATCTTTCAAGTCGTCGTCCTCAATGGCCATTCTGCAATTTCTTATGTCAGCTAGAGTCCTGTGCAGAAGATACACGCGACAACAGACGTCGGCTGTGACTTACCGATAGCGGCCAAGGTCCCCAAGGCATTCAATCCAGGTATCCTCAAACGCAGGAACAGTCTCATACAGTAGAGCCATCATGGAGTACGCCAGATAAATGAAGGTTAACATATGCTCCAACGACTCTGAGAGTCGGTGCCGGAGAAGCTCCAGAAACGAATGGATTCCGTGCCGCCACATCCGGGCGGGCATGGCGTACTTGGAGGCCAATCGACGGAGAGCAGGGCTAGCCGAAGGATGCTGGGAGGCGAGGAAGAAATCGTGGTGTTCGTGGAGCAATGTTCGGTGCAAGGCTATCAAGGCTTGCCATTGTTCGTTGTTCAACTGCGTGCCTGACCCCTTGTTGCTGCTCTGCGCATTATCCACCTCGATGCATTTACTTTCCACCATGACTAAGCCGGCATATATACCCTTGACCTCGGCTACGAGCTGCTCCTGACTGATCGGACGGGTTTCGGGCTGCTTGATCAATGTCTCGGTGTCTATTTCGGGAGACTGTTGCTCGAATGACCGGCCTGGAGTCGAGACTTTCGGGGAAACGGTCGTCTCCTTCGACCGCTGCCCAGGCTCCGGCCGCCGAGACGCGGCAGGGGGGTCGCCATCGGGGTTCCAAAGCCTGCCGATTTTCTGTGTTGGATCCCGGCGGAACTCGCTGTCGGGTCCGTGGCTGTTGGATCGTGTTCGTGTTGTGGGTTTCGCACGGCTTCGTTTCGGCGCGTTGCCCTTTTCGTCGCCGACCCTCTTGGAGCTAGTTTCGGAAGGAGTTTTCCGTCCGAGTTCTCGATCCGTGGCGGCAGATGTTGCGTGGGGAACTGGGTTGGACTTGGAGGTGGTCTGGGGTGTTAAACGTGGCGGTGGTGGTGGTGGTTGCGGCTCTGATTGTATCGGATTTCGCTGGCGACTGCTGTTGGGCGCAGAATCATGGTCAGCCTCGTGCTCAATGCCAGCGCGTGTGCTGACGACTTACGATTGAAATGTGTCTTCGATCAAATCTTCTAACGATCGGTTTTCGGTTTGATCAGGATCTCCACCTGTAGCCGGATTGTGGTCGGCATGCTTGGTGCGGAAATGTCGTTCCACGTCCGGCCGGCTTTCTGCCCGTAGAGATTCTCTGCACAAGGGACATACATGGAGCCTGCGACGCCGCTCACGCTCCTGATTTCTCAGCACGTTGGTGAAGCCTTTGGTGATGTCGACAGTGTTTCCCCGCCCGTTGGATGACATGTCGCTTCCGTTTCCAGGAAGCAATGTGATCAAGAAGCAGAGGAGTTTGGGAGGCCGAGCGAGTGTTCAGATGGAATAGCTATCCGAGGTTGTTCATGAAGCCTCTCAACCCGGGGGAGTCGTATCAATTTGAACAGAATTGAGCTAGTGCGCGGACCGCTGACTATAATGACTCCCAAGACAGCAGAGCGACCCTGCAAGAGGTGTGCTATTGTGAATGAGCAAGGAATGACAAAGTGGGGCGGACGCCTTGCGGCTTAAAATAATGGTTCGCCTTTTCACAGTTCGCCACAGTTCATCTTGGGGTCTACTCCTTCCCCCCCCCCCCCCTCACGAGTCACCCATGCCTTCAACAACCCTTCTACATGAAATACCTACCTACCAACCTACCCACCTACCCTATGCAGGAGCAACAGACACTCACCATTTGAAAGGGCCGGCAGGCAGACTGCCGTCAACCAGCAAAGGTGCGGGCAGACGGGACTATTTAATGAAAACCAAAGGTACGTTGCCCCTCCGCACTCTCAACATTTTTCAATCACGTGATGCTATCATCCACGCTCACCATCAGATGGGCTATCCCAATGCTCGTCAATGATACAGATACCGCGGGCTCGAGAGTGCTAGCCGGACGACACGGTCGTTTGAAACCTGCAAAGAACTATGATACATCTTGGCGTTGGATCTATGTTGTTGTTGTTTTATCAGGCTGCACTGCACGTACGGTCTGCCTAAAAACGGAAGTCTCAGGCCCGAGCCTGATATGCTTCGCGTTCCCGAATGAGAACAGCAGGTCACGCCTCATTCCGCAGCCTTATCTGTTATAAGGGTTTCTAGTCCCGTCTTTTAGGTGTTCCCCCAAGAGAGCCGCATAAGACTCGGTCGTCGATTTCCTCACCTCACGATGGGTTGCCCTGATTTTTCTTTGTCATTGCTGGTGCCCGATCCAACTTTGAAAACTCATGCCTTCTAGCCCAAGCGTGGCTGTAGTGTTTATGCATCGTACTTTGGTGCCTTCACTGTGATCCGTCGGCGCAACTCCCTCATTCCAACACGATGATGGATTGAGCATCAGCCGGGTCAGCTGACAGCTTACCATCTTCCGCGCCATCCTAGCTGACATATCGTCACCCTGGATGAGCATTCGCTTGCCTGTACTGGCTTCGAGAACTCCCAGCCCGTGGAACCGGGCTTCACTCGGCCCGTTGAGGTCCTGGGTGATGAATTCCGGCACGTTTTCCGACTAGGTCCCGAGCAGGCCGGGGCCCCACCCGGACACCCGGAGCGCCTGACAAATTCTGGAGCCGAATGAGCATCGAATGATTCCAAATTAGTCTACGTATTTCTACCATTCAGTATTGCAATAAGCTCTCATTTTCTCGCCCCTTCTTTTCTCCTCTCCGTCTTGAACCATGTCCCGCGTCGCTAACACGCCGGCGTGGCAAGGTGGCGTGCCAGCTAAAAGCGGCGTCAGTCTAAGCCCCACGGCGGTTCCGGCCGCGCCAACGTCTTCTTCTTGCGTATCTCTATCCGCCACAATACAGCTTTTCCGAAGCTGGATTTCCGCGCATTCCGTTGGATGCTACGCGGTGATCGGGTTTCGCCGCCATTATGACCAATATCTTGTCTCGTGACGCGTCGATACGTAAGAAGGCACATTATTTACGATTTGAGCTGACCACCGACTCTGCAGCCTAGGTGGCGGTTCACCGCAGCCAATATCAAAAGCGTATAGGACGGAATCTAGCACCCTTACTATCACCAGGGACCACCGGACGGGCTCTTGGTGTGTAAATCAATTGTCACGATAGCTTCACTTATGACTTTCGCTATACGAGATACTCGCACTCCGGAACGGCCTTCCTACATACTAGTACATCAAACACCGTCTAAAACGTCTTTCTCCCTCTCTTATTTATGCTATAACTTATACTACATCATTCATTACTTATATATTTTACCTATATATAGGGCAGTCTCTTCTATATATCTCTATTTATAGTATTAAGCCTTTATTATATCTAATCCTATATGCCTTACTGTGTGCTCTAACTTATAATAGTTATAAGCCTAGCTTCTACCTAACTATTATCTAACTATTTTATATTTATTACAATTAAAGCATAGCTTACCACCTTTCCTAACAGCTAATATAACTAAAATCACTTTTAAATTAGTTAAACTTATAGGCTGATGCGACTGGGCCGCCTGGTACTAAGCGCTGAAAGTATAATGTAAGGGCCTTAGTATCTAGTAATACGTTAACCTAGATCTCCCAGATGTCGCTAGCGACTCTCTCACTAAAGAAGGGATCCTAGATATCAATATCCTTATTGCGGAAAAACAGTATCTAATTAATATTAAATACTATAAGGCTACTCTAGCCTATGCCTAGAGAAAAAGCTAATAGGAGGTTGATAATCTAGCGCTAGATCCCCTAGAAGACCTTACGGTTATCCTAGAAACATTACCTTTTATAAAACTAGCACCTAAGAGACGTATCCTTACGTTCTTAGACGTTAAGGAAGAATTTGATATAAGAATAAAAGAATATAGTATGTAAGCTTTAGTCTACGCTTAGCGAGTTTAGAGCTGCCACGCGGTTCTTAACTAGGTAAGTAAAACCGTTACATCTAGTCTTCTAGTAAACGCACAGCAGAATGCAGGTTCTGCAGGCAGAGCTACAGTCCAGCGCACTATACGTTATCTTAAACTTAACCTTACGCCTAACGACCTCTTTACTAAGATTACTATAAGGACTAAGTATTGCTAGGTGCTTAAACGCGTAAAGGGTGGAGTTAATCCTACTTGCTGGTATGAGGATTGGCACTCTGTATATCTGCGCGCCTGCATTTGGAATATTCTAGAAGTTGAAGGAGAGATTGCTGCGGTTGATTTCCTAGATGTAGTTAGAATACGCCTTACTTTAAGCTAGGGAGACTATAAGTATGAGACGCTTATGAAGAATCTTGAACTTAGTTATAAGACTAATATAGTACTTAAGCTTAGCTGTACCTTTTACACTATCACCTAGAATAATAACACGTATAAGAAGCTCCCTTTCTAAGGCAGAGCTTACTTAACTCTAGTAGGTTAATTTAATAATACCTAGCTAGTAGGGGAGAATAGGGACGCTAAGTGCCTAGATAGTTGTAACTATAGCTAGAAGCTAGTAAGTTATAACTACGTTAAATACGCCCTTACTGGAAGGGTTTCTAATCCCTAAGTAAGGTTAGCTTTTACTCTCTTAAAGGACTACGTTACGAAGATACGTAATAAAATAATAAAAAGTAAATAGGCGACTCTTTAAAAAGAGCTAGTAGAAAAAGGGTGGATAAAATAAGGCGGAGGACTTTTTCCTATGAATTATGACTTTGCTGCCTTACTACCTAAGAAAGCTAGCGACCTGGGGTATCCTAACAGCATTATTGCGGTTACGATTTAACTATTCTTTAACTACGAGTTAAGCTTGCTTCCGGTAATCTATAGTATAGCTGTGATGAGCGCCTACCTGCTATCCTAATCTACTGTGATGGATAGTTGTGGCGCTATATACTTAGTTAACTATAAAAGCTTGTTAGAACCTAACTCTTACGTGCCTTTTAGCCCTAACGACTATGTAGAAGTTAGCACTTCGTTTATACTAATTAGTAGTAGAGGAACTTGAGTTATAAAAAACGTCTTAGACGGCCCTTATAGGCTAAAGACTAAGAATCTTACTTTAACTAACGTTGTACTGATTAAGGGTTTTTATGTTAATATTACAGCGGAGAAGCTGCTTCTTAATAGCGGGTTATAGTACTGTAGGTTAGACTGTACTATGCAGTTTGGAATAATAGAATGTAATAACGTAGTTATAAGGCTTACCTATAAGCATAACTTAGTGTTCCTTTAATATAACCTAATTAACCTCTGTTCTTAAGCACGCTAGACAGTAATTCCTATAAGCCTTGCTAGAATAGTTATAGTAATAGGCTGCAGAAAATATAGAAAATTATATTAACTTATATATAAGAGAAGCAATACTGCGCTCCTTTAGTATCTATAGTCTGGTCACCTTGGCCTAACGGCTCTTTAATAACTTGTGCTGAAGGTAAGGGGCGTGTAAATAACTCCTCTAACATAAATTAAATGTGAGGATTGTGTAATAACGTATACTAAAAACGTAGTCTTAAGGGGACCTTCTAAGTTAAGAGTAACACGCCTGTAGTATAGGGTCTACTAGGATCTCTTTAACTTCCTAATAGCGTTCTTAGGTACTAAATAGCTTTTGGTGATGTATAACGAACACTTAAGCTAAATAGTTGGATTCCCTTTAGTACGTAAGATAGAGGATCTTGTGCTTGAATCTATTAAATCCTTTAAAGCCTGGGTACGTTACGAAAAAAGGATCCCTATATGTAAGTTCCGCCACGATAACGATACGGCTGTTATTAGCCACGATATGACATGGGTATACGAGAGATGGTATGCTGCTGTTGGAATTGAAATTAAAACACTGCTGCTGTATATAAAAGAACCTGTTGGAGTAGTGGAAAGGGCTGGTAAGCTGGTTATCTAGAAGTCTATTAAAATGCGTATTACAGCTAACCTTCTAGAAGGGCTCTAGGACGAAGCAGCCCTTACTGCTATCTTTATTTATAATATTAGCCTGTAGGAATCTAACGGCTGGATGTCTCTAACTGAAACAGAGCTTAGTTGGTATTATAAATACTACTGCTAGTAGTAACCTGATTCTTACGCGCCTTCAAAAGAAGCGTTACTTCTATACTAGGGAGGGCTTTTTGCATACAGGTGTAGGGTATACCTAATGTAAAGAGACTGTGAGAGAGGTATATAGCGAAAGGATTATAAAGTGCTTCCCTATAGGTATATAGGATATCTGGTTGGTTATGTGCTGAAAACGCATAACTTATATAGAATCTGGGTGCCTGCGCTTAAGTAGGTGATAACTACACGTAACGTACAGTTTGATGAGAGCGTTTTCTATAATCCAGTAATGGAGAAAGAGGCTTTAGGTATTTAGGAAGCCTAGGAGGTTGCTGAAGTAATAAAGGAATCTATTACTGTCTTAGACGACCTTCTAAAAGCACTTGGTATTATTGCTGCGGACGACTCTTTATTTACTGACGGAATTGAATTACCTGTGGATGAGACTACGCGGCGGGCGGAACCGGTAGCCTTAGATAATGGGTAGATGGGAGACGCTACGGGAGATGCTTTTCAGTAGGATCTAAGAACCCCCTCGGCTATAGAGCTTGGGGGTGGGGGTGACGACACTATTTACGTAGCTGGGTTATTGATGGTAGAAGGCGAAAGTGACTTAGACCCCTTAGTATTTACTCCCTTAGAGGGATTAATAACTGCGGAATTACTATTAGAGTAACTAGATGCTTTAACTAGTGGCTTTTGGTAGAGAGTATGTAGTGAGTAGGATGCTAATAGCAAGGAATAAAATACTGAAGTGCGATTTGGGAAAAGCACTCTAGATGCCCCGTGAGAAATGCGCTTAAGGCGATTAACTTTGGTCTCTTTGCTGCTAGAAGGGATGAAAAGGACTTGTAGTAGGTATATCTATGTAACGTTTTAAGGTGAAATAATAATAGCTTGCTAGATATATGCTTTAGAGTGCTTTTTTACTACGTTTATGCCTGATTAGTAGAAAGCGTGTGAGTTGAGTGAGCTTGGGTATAAGACTTTATATGAGACCTTTAGAGGCGTAGTGGAAAGAGTATATCTTAAGCGCCCTTCTATAGGCTAAGATCTTTAACTTATAAAGGATTAACTTGTTAACCTACTAAAGAAGTGGAGGGATATAGATAAGCTCCTACTGATTGTGAGAAGGATGTTTTATGAAGCGTCTGATAAAGAGATAGGAAAGCTGGAAGAGAAAGGCGTCTAGGAAGTTGTTGCTTGTAAGCTTGTAACCGGCAATATCCTCCTACTTAAATAGGTCTTCTTATAGAAGTTTGATAAAAATGGGGATCTTGAGCGCTGTAAAGCGTGTATCTGCGTAAGGGGTGACTTGTAAGTAACAGACCCCCTACAGAATACCTATGCGTTAACCTTGGCTGTAAAGGCTTTCTGAATAGCTATGGCGGTAGTAGTATAATTCAACCTTAAGATATGCTAATTTAATATAGTAAACGCATTCCTAAACGCCCTGATTAATAGCAACTCTTTAATCTATGTGGAATTACTAGATAGGTATTGCTAACACGGAAAGATAGGGAGATTGAAACGCGCTTTATATAGGCTTTACAACGCGCTACTTCTTTGGTTTAAGACATTCACCTTAACTTTAAAGTCCCTAAAGATGATTTCTTGTGATGAAGAAATCTGTATATATTAAACTGCTAATAAGAAGGTGATTCTTATCTTCTATATGGATGACTTTATAGTCCTTTATTATAAGGACTATAAGTCGGCTGCAGACGAAATTGTTGAAGGTATTATGAAGGACTTTGAACTTAAAGAAGGTAATAGAGACTACTTTCTTAGTGTGCAAATTATTAGGGATAGGATGAATAGAAAGATCTACTTACTTTAAGATTCTTATATTAAAAGAATAGTAAAACGATTTAACCTTGCTAACGGCGTACCTCTAGCTACACTACTTCTAATTATCAACTTTAAACTAAATGAAGGCTAGGTAACTCTAGCTGAAATAAAAAGCTACTAAGAGAAGGTTGGATTAGTGCTTTATCTAGCTGTAATGACTAGACTAGATGTGGTATTTGCTTGCGCATAGCTGTCACAGTTTCTTACTAACCTAAGCGATACTTATATTAAGGCAGTTAACTAGTGTATTTGATACCTCTATTTTACAAGGTTTATTGCGTTATCGTACGGAATTCCGCTGTGGACAGTTGCGTTATTAATTGCTAGAGATATAAGCTTTGTAGACGATGAGGCTACTTAGCGTTCCTTATAAGGGTATTTAATGTATCTCTTTAGTAGTCCTGTTTAATAGAAATTAGTACGCTAGAATACAGTTACAACCTTAATAATAGAGGTAGAGCTGCTCTGCCTTGAATATACTGTAAAGGAGGTAGTAGCTCTCTAGCGCCTTTTCTAAGATCTGTTACTCACACTAAATAACGATCTTAAAATATACTGTGATAATAAGCAGATGATACGCCTTATTATAAGCGAGGGTAAGAGAATAACTACTTATCTCCGTCACGTTAATATTTAGAATATATGGCTTTAGTAAGAGTATGCAAAAGGAACTTTTAGTGTAGCGTATATACCTATAGATATTATGCCTGCAGACGGGTTAACAAAGAACCTAAGTAGAATGAAGTTTGAGGAATTTCGCTTATAGCTTAACCTTTCCGACGTGCGTCACATAATTTAATAAGAAAGTTACGTAGTAGAGGAATAAATAAGCACTCTTAAATAACTTTTATTTATGCCTTTTGACCTACTAACTCTAGAATCGACTAATGTGCCCCTTAAGGTATGTAAGTAGGAACTAATCTCCTAACTGCTACTTTATGTACTTGTTGAGGTAACGACCTATAGGGGTAATAAGAGCCTTACTAACGAGAGGCTTAATAGCGTTAAGGAAGCGCTCCTTATGAGACTTGTAAACTGGACTAGTAATAGCAGCTAGGATTGTAGTAGTAACTAGCGCTAGAGGGGCGACTGTAGTGGGGACTGCGACAGCTATAGGCGCTGGAAGAACAGGCTTAATAGGAGGTATGCTGAGCTGGAAAGGGGGTTGCTTGGTGATAGTGAGCTTAGGAAGCATACGCAGCTTGGTGATTACGACTGGTGAAACGGGATCAAGGGTATTTATGATATTGTTGACGACCTGACTGCTAAACTCTTGAAGGTATTGAATGCTAGAACGAAGACGATTGATACGCTGTTTTCTTATAAGTTATTAACAGACTAAGGCTAGAAAAAGCATATAAGACTTACACTTGGCTTAGCGCCGGCTTCTATTGCGTGAGTAAGCTTAGTAGAAAGGGTATAGAGAATAGGATTGATAGGACTATAATTCTTAGAAGACAAACCACTGAAGTAGTAGAGATAGCGCTTCTTACTACCCTTATAGTAATAACTAAAGCTATTACTATAAAGGGTAGACTAAAGGTAGCCCTTATACTAGATCTTACGTTTGATTTATATATCACCTATCTTCTTGGGAGCTGCGCTATAGTTAGCTAGAATCCTATAAGCAAAAAACTAAACTAATATACTACGCTTGAATACTTTATCCTCTTTCTTGAACTTTGTAGTCTTCTTACGGCCTGTAAGAATTGGTTAGTAATAGGCGATTCTATATAAAACGAATATATATACGCTTATGAGGAGGCTCTAAGGAATCAGACGGATTATCGCTGTCCTTATTGCTATCGCCCTCCTTGTCCTTATTGCTATTGCCTTCCTCCTCCTTATTGTCCTTAGACTCCTCGGACTGCTCTTCCTTAGGGCCTTTTTCCTCTTTAGGGGGAGGGGTCTTTATAATAAACTCCTCCTGAAGATCGTTAACGCCTATGGGGACGTTGGTCTCCTTAGCGGAAGGAACGGCGACGTTGGGGGTGGCAGGGCTAATATCGGCAGGCGTAATAACAGCAGCAGATGTAGCGGGTGCGGCGGGCGTAGTGGGCTTGAGAATATTAAAGAGGCTATTGGACTTCTTGTCTTTGCGAGTGAGGGAGAGCTGCTGGTTGTCTGTTAAATCGGTTAGCGACTGCTAGACCTCTTGCTAATTACGTTGATAATTGAAGAGAATCTCTACGTGTGAAGACTTATAGGGGATCTTATTGGATATTATGAATTAACTAAATATTAGTTAGTACTGCGTCTTAGAATAGTAGAAAACCTACGGCTTAGGTAGAGAAAAACAATAAAAAATAACGCAAAGAAAAACTTATATTTAACTTAATAAAGGTATAAAGAGGGAAGAAAAATAATAACAACTGGGCAGCTATAAAAAAACAGTTATTTAGCTAGGTTAGCCTTAGATATCTAGCAGCCTCACCTTTGCTCCTTCCTTAACAATAGTAGTAATAAAGCACTTTAGAATCCTCCCTACTTTTACTATTTTTAGCTATTTACAGCCTTTTTATCTTTATTAGCACTTAAAAGACACTCTTTAAGGGGCTGTTATAAGAATAAAGATTAATTGTTTAGTTACTTAAATAATTAGGGGGTGTGTTACGATAGCTTTACTTATGACTTTTGCTATACGAGATACTTACACTCTGGAACAGCCTTCCTACATGCTAGTATATCAAACGCTGTCTAAAACATTTTTCTCCTTCTCTTATTTATGCTATAACTTATGCTATATTATTCATTACTTATATATTTCACCTATATATAGGGTAGTCTCTTCTGTATATCTCTGTTTATAGTATTAAGCCTTTATTACATCTAATCCTATATGCCCTGCTGTGTGCTCTAACTCGTGACATCAATCGACCAATGACTTTTCGAGGATCTCCAAATCACTCATATCTCCTTGCACCCTCTGGGCGCTGAGCCGCCTTGATGTAGCCAGGCGGCGTTAGCAACATCGCATCCACCGATGAAGATAGGGGCTTGAGGGCCGAGGCAACACAAACGGCACAAACGGTACGAGCGGCACAAGAAGGCAACACCGAGTCAGATCCATAACACCAAATCACTTAAAAGCGGTTACGCAATATGAACCGTTGTGAAGCACTGTGCATCAGCATCGTGATCCCTGGGAATGGGGCTCAGTCTCGGTAGGGTGGCTGCCTAGCTTAAACGACTGGATTGCCAAGGTCCATAGGAGACTCCAAAGTAACTTCAATAGCGTGGTACTTTTGGACATACACCATCCTTGTTAAGAAAAGCGCCGACATGGGGCCAGATTTGGTCAGGCATCGTGAGCTGGGGAGCGGTAATGTGAGTCCCACTAGCCAATTCAAAACAAGTGACTTACGACGGCGCAGCAGGCAGATGTGGTTCTTACGAGGGATGCACCCAGGTCAAGCTGACGCGAGGATCCATGTAGAGGGTGTTCAGTTTTGGAGTTCTGCCCATCACATGAACTCTTTCCCTTCATGTAATAACAGTGACAAGGTGTATGTTTATTACGTCTGTGTCAGGCCTCTTCCATCTCATTTGCTACCATAGGAGACGGTTTGTCGGCTAGGCACAATGTCCCATACCCAGGCATCTATACATGCTCGCTCGACTCATAGACCTTGCTGCCTAAAGCAATGACGCCTACGTTTGAGTAATCGCTGAGTTGATGCCTTTAACACACGGGAATCCTGCTGGATATTGCCAGGCGTTTCTTTCGGGCCGTCAGGTATCAAGACAGGCTGTAAGAAATACACATGTGATACTATTAAGATGTGGTATGCGAATTTCGTTGGTTGGTAGTACCAAGTCAAGCATTGTTGTCAACGAGTGATCCTCATGCCCGACTTGGTCGTCGTTAGCCATCGAAACCACTATCGACTTAGACCCTGCCTTTTCCAAGGTGGAACCTCTACCAAGCTGGGCAAAGTGTGTTGTTCGCATGACTGCTAGCCCTGTAACCATTGCCCAACGCGAAAAAGCACGACTACATGACAACATCCTCTGTCGAATGGTTGGTTATCAGAATCAACAAAACTCCAAGCCTCATTTGGTAATATTACACGTTGGCAGAAACGTGGCTGGCTACAGTGTGTGTGTGCTTTCTTGGCGCCGGCCTCTAAAGAACGACCTGTCCAACTACAGGCTTGCCCAATGAGACTGACCACACAGGGTTATCCGCTTTTGAAACAGATGACATCGGGTAACAACGCGTCACTGGGCTCGGTTCATTGGAGAGGAGTAGGAGCCGGCTCTGTGGTCCGCCCGGGAGCCTATCCGGTCGTTACCCCGGAGCTTTGGGACGCAGCAATGATCTAGCCGAGTGTGAAAGTCAGATTGAAGACGCGTTACTCAGTCGCGCGGATCTCCGCGGCTATTTCCGCAGCAGCAACTGAGTCTCAGTTGATATATCATAGAACTAGGAAGCCATCACAATCAGTGTCGGCAGTTGGCCAATGGAACATTCTTTCGAAATTGATCAGCGGTTAGTCGTGTGCTACCCAGCCCAAGACAGCTAGACCGCTCCACACATAAACTAGTCTCATCTTAGAGGGCAGCAGCAGTCAATCAGGCCAGTAAGCATGATCTGGCCTGCATGATTAAGTATTGCTTCTGCCAGTCTGCTAGCCCGCATTAAACGGCCGCCTCTCCTCTGGAATAATAGCGGTTTATCGAGTCGAGAAGCATTTAAGGTACTCACTATGATGCTCAACATCGACTCTTCTTTGACCTCTCCTCGGATATGCATACTGAGGAATAAAGGTGAGCAAATGCGGGCGTCATGAGCTGACCGTCTTAATTAACAGGACAAACTAGCTGGTAACTTGGTATTGGTTCGTACAAAGGGAAGTTTTGAGCTAGGTAAGTACAAGCAGTTGACAGGCAGGCAGGCATCTCGGTAACCAGACTTGTAGCCATAGGCGAGCCAATTGACATCAACTTGTCGCATGGCGTACATAGAGGGTAGAAAAAAGCAGGCAACAATCAATCATTACCATCCTAGCCACGGCTCGCTACTTCGCTACACAACCATGCCAGCCTGCTTGATTTACCCCTGGCAACTTGCCAGACAGAGCGCCAGACCTTGGTCTTGCAAAGGCTCCTTGCATACCGGTGACCAGCAGTAGTTAGTGCCTATTTTCGGATCCTGGGTTTCGGTGACGCAGTTTAGCCGATTGCCATACAGCAAAAGTCTGACGATCGATGTGCAAGATATCAAACAGTGCCAACGAGGCGACCGGAGTGTGCCTGGTATGAGGCATCTCGATAACATTGGCGTCAGATTGATTCAGACTGAAGCAACATCACTTCGTTTTTGTCAATAATCAAGTGTTCCGCTCGGTTTTATTGTCATCATCTTCGGTGTCAAATCTGCCACTGGTCTACCAATTCCCTCCCTGCATTTTTGTGCGCCTTTGCAACCACGACAAGGTTGGTCCGAATCTCACTCATCTATCAACTGGAATTTATCAATATCTTTACTTTTCTAGTGTCACCTCCAGGTATGCCATTTATGGTCCAGGCGCATCATCATTCGGGGTGCCTCAAGTTGGTGCAGCGCTCTGATCGCAGGGCGGCCGACTAATCTTTAAACCCCCCCTGCGAATGGCATATCTCATCGACGCCCCTTTGCTGGATGCGTCAAGGCAGCCGCGTCAAAAGGTTCACTATCGTTCCTTTTTCACAGAGAAAATTCTCTGCAATCTCTTCATTCCTTCGGGCTGAACACTTATTGCATATTGCCTGCAACCAGCCTAGCCTAGCCCCTAGAAATGGTATAGGTACAGCGCCGTGGAAGGGGTAATCGCATCTCGGCATCGGAGGTGGCTGGCGAGCCTTGCTTGTTTGGCGCTGACAGCCAAGCAAAACACTAGGAATCCTTCGGGGGAACACCTCCCGTGCACAGCGGTGCTACAAGCCGAGCAGCAGGCTCGCAGGGGTTGTTGCAACCCAAAAGAGGTACTCCGTACAGTACGTTATCACTAATAGCCCCGCCCCCTGTAGGCGTTGCTTTCTTTTCGCTGCCGCGTATCATGGTTCATCTGCTTGTGACGAGGACACTCGCCACGTCTCGCATAGGAAGCTCACTGCGGCAATGTTGTCCGTCTGTAGGTCAATGGCAGTGAATGTCCATGCCGGCAACAGGTGGATGGATCATGGACGATGCAGACCGCTCGCAATCTATGTACCCGATATTCGAACCCATAGCTGTTTTCGCAATGTCGCAAGGGGGCCGCCGGGCGCTCGGCCAGTATGTAAGGCGGCCGAAATCCCACATAGTTGCCTTGTCTGGGATGAGCCCCGATTGTGGGACCTCACCTGCCTTGGATTCGCCGCGGCGGCGGGATACAGATCCGACGTTATCGTCGCGGACGTCCGTATTTGTGTACTCGTATGAACCACATGCGGTAGTCGGTGTCCGTGTTCCGAAGCCCATCCAGACTGAAGACTCCCAGACTGCCTAGATCAGAAAATTCTCCGGCCCGGGGCATGCAGACGCTTCGTAGCGTTTACGAGACGCCTGATTGATACAGGTGGCCATGTACTGGGCCGACACAGCGGGTCGTTTGAGGATGGCCCCTCGGCCCTCATCTGCCATCTCCAGTGTTCTCCAGTAAGACAGGGCAGCCGTGAGCCTCCTAGTACGACGGGCTATGCGAGTAATCACTGTCTGTTGGTGTATGTGGAGGTCGTGCGGATTTTGACCCTAGGTTTCACCATCCTGTTGATAGGCTCAACTTCCACCAGTATTATCCAAAGGTTTGGTCTCACAGGTGAGGCTCGCGAGACCAAGGTCTGCGAATCGATATAAAACATACACCTGGAC